>QAXK01005447.1:0-12601 GCA_004335735.1 Chlorella sp. KRBP
AGCGCTGCGCTGCTGGAACTGCGGTGCCTGCGGTGCCTCCCATCCGTGTCCACCCACCTTGGGTAGGCGCTGGCCAGCTGCGCGCCAAAGACGAGGAGCGCGGCGAGGAGGAGCGTGTGCGCCTTCATCGTGTGTGCGGGGCGCGGCGTTGTGGAAATGGATCAAGGTGAAGAGTGAAGTTTGTGTGTGTGTCCCATCGCCTCGCTGCGACACGCTCCTCATGCAATCGGTTGGGGTTCGAACCAGTGGCTCGAGCCAGGAACAGCTCGGCGACGAAGCTGCAGCGTCGCCCCATTCGCTATCTGAGGGTCGCGTTCTTCATGGTGCATGTCTCCGATTGCCTCCCCGTCCACGCGCTGCGGCTCGGCTTCGTGTCGCCCGTCTTTCACCGTGGCAAATGTGCGACTCGCGCCAAGGCCTCAGTCGGGACGCTGCTCCACCAGAGCAGGACGCAGTTGGAATCGTGGTGCAGGGATTGCCCGGATCCAGGCCGTGAGAGTGTAGGGGGACTCCTTGGACAGACTGACGGGCGCTCGCCACCACGCACACTCGAGCTCGTACAGGGTCAGGAGAGGGGAAGGAGAGAGGACTGGGAGAAGGGGCCACACCCAGCGCTGCCCAGTGGCTCACCAACCTCCGGTTGGTGGCGCGCCGTGGCCACCGATCATCGCGCTGGGATGCCATCATGATGGAGCGCGCGCTGGCACAGCAACTGCTCAGGTGTCCTGTCCCTCTTCTCCCATTCGCATGGCGAGTGTGTGTGTAATGCCTGCGTCGGGTGTCACCGTGGCAAAGGACACCACCAGAGGTGTCTCTGCTGGGCTGCACACCTGCTATGCACTCATAGAGTCTGGCTGAAGGCGGGAAGGTCTGGAAGGAGGGGCCCTCGAAACCCGGCGCCCAGTCTTTGCGGCTCAGCGGCCTCTGGTTGGCGGCCTCGGCCACCGACGCACGGCGGCCGTCCATCGTGCTGGGATTGCCATCATCATGATGATGGGCCACGCGCTGGCACAGCAACTGCTCGCCCTGTCCCTTCCCTGGTCTCCCATTCCCATGGCGAGTGTGTGCGCAGCCTGCCCCGGATGGTCCTGAATGTGTACGGGCCCCGTGGCCCCGTGTGTGCGCGCTTGCAAACGGGGCGGCCCAGCCGCGGTGACCAAGCCCGTGTCCAGGCTGCGGCCTCGGCAAAGGACACCAACCAGCAGAGCACCTGCTTGTGCTCTGGGCTGCACACGCGCGCTCGAGCTCGTGAAGGGTCTGGCCAAGGAGGGGCTCAGCGCTGCCCAGTCGTTGCGGCTCAGTAGCCTCCGTTGGCGGCGGTCCGCGGCCACCGACGCACGGTGGCGTCCATGGTGCGCTGATGGATGGAGCACGCGCTGGCACAGCAACATCCCTGTCCCATCCCATGATGCCGCGCCCGCAGAGCAGCCTGCGTTGGTTGCGGCAGAGCCCCCCACTGCGCTTGCGGGTTCTGTGGACCAGGCTGCGGCCTCGGGCTGCACTGGGCTGATCACACCTGCTGTGCGTGCGCAGGGTGATGCTGCGAAGCACGAGCACGAGATGGGAGCGCCGGTCCACCCAAGGCTGCTCCCAGGACCGGCTCTGTGCCTCCAGGGTGCCTCCAGGGGCATGCTGTGTGTGCCCACTCCGCTGCAGCCGCCACTGAAGCGAGCGCTGCAGCAGGCGCGCGCGTGCCAGGCGCCCGCCCACACACGCTGAAAAGCAGAGCAGGCCCTGGGTACACGCTAAGTGAACGCAGGCGGATCCATGCGCGCACTGCCACGAGCTCCTGCTGGCACGACACTGACACTCCCGCATGGGGCTTGCGATTCTGCATCAGCTCCATCGACGCCAGTGTGGCCAGGCTAGCAAGATGGCGTTCTCCATGGCGTTCAAGAGCGCTGTGGCCGGCCAGCCCATGACGCGGCTGCCCACGAGCTCGCGCCGACAGGCTCTCAACAAGCTGCCGCAGCGCGAGGGCGTCAAGGCCAACGCCGGCTTCGCGGCTGGTGAGTCCCTGCGGCTCGTGTGGCCAGCAGCAGCCACGGCCGGCGCAGGGCGTGGATGGCCCGGCAGTACGCGACTGGCCGTCCACCACACGCTGGAGCACAAGGCTTGGGATGCCCGCGCGATGCACGCAGGCGTGGGCCTCTTCGGCACCAAGGCCGGCATGATGAGCTACTTCACCGAGGACGGGCTGTGCGTTCCCGCCACCGTCATTGCGCTCGAGGAGGGGAACATTGTGACCGGCGTCAAGACCAAGGACACGGACGGCTACGACGCAGTGCAGGTGCAGCATGATGCATGCGACCGACGATAAGGCTGCAGCCTCCTCGAGCAGCAGGCGTGTTGAGGCCGAGGAGTGCCGACCCCGCGCCCGAACTCGGCATGCCGCCCGATCCCGCGCGTGCAGGTCGGCTACAAGGTGGTGCCTGACCGCAAGGTCACTAAGCCCGAGCTCGGGCACCTCAAGAAGGCGGGGGCGCCTCCGCTCAAGCACATTCGCGAGTTCAGGGTGAGGCGCGCAGCAACAGCAGCAGCAGCAGTGTGGGCGCTGTCAGCTTGGGATGCTGGTGGTGCTGATGTGGTGTGCCGGACGCCCGCCCGGTGCGGTCCGCGTGCGCAGCTCAAGGACGCCGCCAAGGTGGCCAGCTACCAGCCCGGGCAGCAGCTCCAAGTCTCGGAGATTTTCAAGGAGGGCGAGATTGTGGACGTGGCCGGCACCACCATCGGCAAGGGCTTCCAGGGTGAGCGACGCAGGCGCTCAGCGAAGGAGCAGGGGACTGGCCCTGCCTCCTGCAGCTTTTTTCCTGCGGCTCAACGCTGGTTTGCCACGCTGCGCCGCGGCTGGTTGTTGCCACGCTGCGTCACGGCTGGTTGTTGCCACACTGCGCCATGGCTGGTTTGCCACGCTGCGCCACGGCTGGTTGTTGCCACGCTGCGCCACAGTTGGTTTGCCACGCTGCGCCGCGGCTGGTTGTGGCCACGCTGCGTCACGGCCAGACAGCATGGCAAACCAACGTTGGGACAGCGGGGCGCGCATGATGCAACGGCGCGTACAACTCGCCACCACACGCCGCAGGCACTATCAAGCGCTGGAACCACAAGCGCGGTTTCATGACGCACGGTAGCAAGAGCCACAGGCAGCACGGTTCCATTGGCTCCTCGACCACCCCCGGCCGCGTGTTCCCCGGACTCAAGATGGCTGGCCACATGGGCAACGTGCGGTGCACCGTCCGCAAGCAGCCGGTGAGCGCACGCAATGTTGGGGGGACACGCGGCAGGTGCAGCCCCGTGCACAGGACGGGGCAGGCATGCACGCACTGCCACGGCTGTGCAGCCAACGTGAGCAGAGGGGCTGCATTCGCTGCAGTTGCCGCTGCTCGTGCCGTGCTGTTGGGCTCGCTCGCGAACGTCCGCATTCGGGTCAGTGCAGGCACGGCGCATCTGCCGTTGGGCAGATTTTCAGCCAGCGGGTGCAGCAGGAGGGGCGGCATTGCTGCTGTTTGGAGCGTGCTGCTGACCCTGAAGTGACAGTGATGTCGTGCTGGCGGCCCTGCCTGCTGCTGTCGTGTGCAGATCCTCAAGATTGACAATGAGCGCAAGGCCATTGTCATCAAGGGCACCGTGCCCGGCAAGCCCGGCACCATTGTGGAGATCATGACTGCCAAGATTGTGGGCACCAACTGCTGAGGCCCCCCAACTGCTCGCGGCAAGGCACACGCTAGCCAGCACGCCGCGCCCAGGCCATTTTGTGTTCTGCTTGGCTCTTGGGCTGCGGCGCGCTGTGTGACAACACTCGTGTGTGCTTGAGGACCCTTTGCAAACAGTCCAGCACGGAGACGAGTCCATCAGGGGACAATTGACTTTCTGGCAAGGAGGCAGTTGACAGCACACACGCTTGGGCAGCAGCCACCATCTTCCTGCCATGGCCACACGGCAGCAGCCATACCGCACTTGTGCAAGGTGAAAGTCTGTGAAGGGAAGGCCAAGGGTACGTCAGACAAGCTTCGGACAAGGCACCAAGCACACACACAGCAATCACGCGTTTATTTGTCCCAGGCACACCAAAGAGAGAGGTGGATCACTGCGCGTGTCACGAGACTGGCTGCACGCCGTCCATGCGGGAGCTGAGCGTGTCGATGCGCAGGTTGAGCGTGCGGATCTCCGCTGCCAGGGACGCAATGACGCCCGTGAGGGCCGACACGTCCTGGGAACTGGCGCCCGCGCTAGCGCTCTGGGACCACGTGCTGATGAGATTGCCTGGGGCCGCCTCCTGGTGCCCAGGGGGCAGCGGCACCACCTTGGACGAGTCGTACTTGAGGGGCACCACGGAGGGGGCAGAGCTGGAGGCAGCGCCCTCCAAGTCGTTGCGCCCAGGGGCAGGCACGGCGGGCCGATAGAAGATCACGTGCCACACCGACTGCGGCTGCCCGTACTTGCCGTAGGCATACACAGCATCTGCGGCGCAAGGGAGCATGCGTATGTGCACAAAGGGCGTGAAGTGCAGCACACTCATGTGCGCCTCACTCTCCCAATGCAGCACCACGGGCGCAGGACTGGTGTCGCCATGGTGTGTGCGCGCCGCGTCCGCCCCGTCGTACTCACAGTTGCTCCCTGCGCAGCACACGTGGGCATTGTGCAGGCACCTTGAGTCCACAGCAGGGGCGCAACACGTGGCTCAGATGCAGCGGCGAGCAAACGTCATATCTCTCCGACTCACAGCAGCCGATGGTGCCAACAAAGCACATGATGAGCCCGATGATGTAGCCGAGCAGTGCGGGCCACGAGTACAGCGGGGTGCCCGTGTCAGTGCCCCACTGCAGCACTTGATAGTCGGGGATCTTGATGAGCTGCACGGCAGCGTGCAAGGGCAGAGGTGCCAGGGTGGGTCCTAGCAGCTGCCTCTCCTCAGGAGGTGCACGCTGGCAAGGCTGCACACACGGTAAGGCTGCACCCACTGGCGAGGCTGCACGCTGGCCAGGCTGCACAGCTGCACACTGTCCAGGCCGCACCCATCGACCCATGCACCCATGCCGTACCCGCGCGTGCCGACGTGCGATACCCACCACCGCCCCGCCCTAACCCTTACCCTAACCCAAACCGTAGCACACGTACCACGAGGAACCACATGGCCCTGAAGAACAGGACCACAGCCACGAGGAACCAGAGTACTGCCATGAAGAGCGTGATGTTGTTGTACTTGAACCACTGCTCCAGCTCGATGCGCGCGCGCTGCGCCCGCTCCGTCTCTCCCTCCGTCTCTGAGCCCTCGCTGTCCAGGTCAGCCATGCCCATGAGCGCCAGCAGCATGACGATAGCGAGAAGGGAGGTGGTGAAGAAGAAAGTGGACAGCAGCACGGCCTCGATGAAGCTCTGGCTTGGGGCCTTCATCGGCCCGGCGTTGTACGAGTTGGGGAAATCACTGAAGTCCGGGACCACGTTTATCTTGTTGCCGGTCCAGAAGCCGGTGTAGTAAAAGTCCACCCAGGTCGTGGCGTTGAAGGTCACGGTGCTGTCCACGGCACGCATGAAGCGGTCGTCGTTGCCGCGCAGCTCCTCGTAATTCACCATCCCAACCATGCCGACGGCCTGCAGTGGTGGGGCACAGCGTGGGGCACGGGCCTGCTTGACTTGGTGCGGCCCCCCGTGCGCCCCCCATGCGCCCCCCGTGCGGCTGGCCGCCCCATTCGCCCCGTTCGCTAAGAATGTCTATCCCAGCACAGCCCCAAGCCATCCCTGCACCTCACCAGCGTCAGCATGAGGGCGTCCACGATCTGCGCGGTGTGCACGGCAAGGCGAGCGGGACAGCGGTCGGTCAATGTCGCACAGCCCCGCTGAGCCGCCCCACGCCCCACGCTCAGGCCCCAGGCTGCAGCGCCACACTCACACCAAGGGTGTTCATGATCTTCTCCAGCCCCTCCGTGGACGGGCTCACGACCCACTGCGTGTGCAGCGGGATCAGAAAAAAAGTACGTACGTCCATCACGACTCGCCTTGACCAGCCATTGGCGCTGCCTCCCACGCCCTTCCTCTACCACCGAGAGCGCGCTAAGGCTGCCCGAGCTCGCAGGCGCTGCGCGCTGCTTGCCGTGCACCGCGGTCCTCGAGGCCCGCCCCACGAGCGGCTGATTGCGACTTGCGAGCGACCGCAGCAGCAGCAGCAGCTCACCCACGACACGAAGAACGACACGATGGGGATCCTCATCACGATGGTTGTGGTGCGACCCCAGCTCTTTCCGAAGGACTTGCCCATCCTTGCTCGGCTCGGCTTTATTACAAAGGGTGGGCTTCCAAGGTGACAATGCGGCTCAGTGCGCGCTCACGCCTCTCCTCCTCTTCTCCCTCGACCCCCGTTTTCGCGGGCTTGCATAGGGCTGAGCGCTCGTCCTCCTCCACGCGTTGATCCGCCGATCCATCCGTCGGGAATCGCGTAGCCAAGCACCTTCACTAGTTCCAGCTGCTGACCAGCCGGGCGAGATGAAGGTTTTGTCGCGCGGTGGACGCACCGCCGTGGCGCCTGGCGCTGCGTCGTCGCTGGCGTGCAGCCCTTCTCCGGCGTGCGTGGTGGCGCAGCGGCAGCCGTGCGCGCCGAGCTGCAGCGGGCGCGCCCAGCCTTCCTACCACCCCCATCGGCGCAGCGAGCTGCAGCGCACGCGGACGGCCACGGCGGACGAGGTGGTGGTGGCCAAGCAGCAGGAGCAGCCGGCCACGGCGCTGACGGACGAGAAGCGCGACCTGCAGCGTCTGATGGACCGTCCCTACAAGCACGGCTTCACCACCGTCATCGAGAGCGAGACGTTCGCCAAGGGGCTGAGCGAGGACGTGGTGCGCGCCATCAGCGCCAAGAAGAACGAGCCCGACTGGATGCTCGAGTTCCGCCTGCGCGCCTACCGCAAGTGGCTCACGATGGAGGAGCCCAGGTGGAGCGACAACGCGTTCAAGGCCATCGACTACCAGGACTACAGCTACTACAGCGAGCCCAAGGTCAAGGAGAAGAAGCAGTCGCTCGACGAGGTGGACCCAGAGCTGCTGCGCACGTTTGAGAAGCTCGGCATCCCGCTCAACGAGCAGAAGCGCCTCGCAAACGTCGCAGTCGACGCAGTCTTCGACTCGGTCTCCATCGCCACCACCTTCAAGGACGACCTGCTCAAGCACGGCGTCGTCTTCAGCAGCATCAGCGAGGCCGTCAAGGACTACCCTGACCTCGTGCGCAAGCACATGGGCAGCGTGGTGAGCGGCGGGGACGGCGCGCGGCGGGCGGGCAAGGCAGGTGTTGCGGCTGCAGGGTATTGGCGAGCAGGCACTGAGATCCATCCAGTTGCGTCCCCTCCACCAAACGTTGTGCAGGTGCCGGTGGCGGACAACTACTTTGCCGCGCTTAACAGCGCCGTCTTCAGCGACGGGTCGTTTGTCTACGTGCCGAAGGGCGTCAAGTGCCCCATGGAGCTGTCGACCTACTTCAGGATCAACGCCTCGGAGACGGGACAGGTGCGCGCGTTGGCGCGGGCAGCAGCGGCGCCAGGGGGCTTGCAGCACACCGCAACGCAGTCACGGTGGGGGATTATTGGGCGCTCGCTCAAGGGTGTGCGCGTGCCCCTCCACCCCCACCATACTGCTTGCAGTTTGAGCGCACGTTGATCATTGCCGAGGAGGGTGCGTACGTGTCGTACCTGGAGGGGTGCACGGCGCCCTCGTACGACAAGAACCAGCTGCACGCCGCCGTGGTGGAGCTCAGCGCGGCGACGGACGCAGAGATCAAGTACTCGACCGTGCAGAACTGGTGTGTGTGCTGGGGGCAGGCGTGTGTGCGGGCTGGTGCGGGGCGCTGGGCGCTTGGTTGGTGTGGTGCCACTGTGCGGGGTAATGCTGGTGCAGGGCGTACATGAAAGAGCGCTGTGGTGTGCTGCTGGTGCAGGTATGCGGGTGACAAGGAGGGCCGGGGCGGCATCTACAACTTTGTGACCAAGCGCGGTCTGTGTGCGGGGGACCGGGCAAAGATCTCGTGGACACAGGTGAGAGGGTGGGTGCGGGTGGGGTGGGCACATGAGGGCAGTGACCAGGGCAGCTGGACAAGGGTGGGAGGCACGTACTGCACCATGTGTGTCTCTTGACGTCCCTCCCTCCGTATCCCTCTGCTCCCGATGGTGTGCGCCACCAGGTTGAGACTGGCAGCGCCATCACGTGGAAGTACCCCTCTGTGGTGCTGGCGGGCAACGACACGGTGGGCGAGTTTTACAGCGTGGCGCTCACCAACAACCACCAACAGGTGTGAGCGCGGAGCAGGGGGCCACTTGGGTCTGGTGGTTTGGCGCGCACTGGCAGCAGCACACGGCTGCACTGAGCCTTGCACCACGCGCCAACAGTGCAACTGCTGCGTTGCTTGCGCGTGCTGCTGCAGGCCGACACGGGCACCAAGATGATCCACGTGGGCAACAACACGCGCAGCCGCATCATCAGCAAGGGCATCAGCGCCGGCCAGTCACGCAACGCCTACCGGGGGCTGGTGCAGGTGCAGCCGGGCGCACGCAACGCACGCAACTTCAGCCAGTGCGACTCGATGCTCATCGGGGACAGGGCGGGCGCCAACACCTACCCGTACATCCAGGTGAGCCGCGCCCCACATGCGTACGTGTGCCTGGGAGGGGATTGAGGAGGGCCAGGGAGCGGGGAGGGTTCACAGGGCAGTGGTTGCTGCGCAGGCTGGGCGCTGACGTGTACGCTAGTGGCAGTGCGCTGCGGGTGATCGTGCTGCACCACCACCCTGATGAGAGCAGCGCCAGGTGGTGGGTGCTCTCTCTCACTCCGCTGTGCTTGTCCTTCGTATCTTGCTGCAGGTGCGCGAGCCGACAGCAAAGGTGGAGCACGAGGCCAGCACCAGCAAGATTGGCGAGGACCAGCTGTTTTACTTCCAGCAGCGTGGCGTGGACCCGGAGAAGGCAGTGGGCGCCATCATCAGCGGCTTCTGCCGCGAGGTGAGCGAGCACAAGCTGACTGTGTGGTGCTGTGCAGCTGCTGGGCTGAGGCGGCTGGTAGCTTACTAACCATACCGTCATTGCCCCCCGCCGCTGCAGGTGTTCAACGAGCTGCCGTTGGAGTTTGCTGCCGAGGTGAACGAGCTCATGAGCCTCAAGCTGGAGGGAAGCGTCGGGTAGAAGCAAGGGCTCGCGCTCTCGTGTAGTATTGCTATGCACCGTCGTATTGCATGTGGTCCCTCACACTGACAGTCAAGACCGTTGCCAAGGAGAGTGATGCGCACCCCCCATGGGAAGGACCTCTCAACAGCAGCGCAAGCAAGACAGGTCAAGCTGCTTGCGTACTGTCAAGCGCGTGACGCAGCAGGCAGCCGCTGGGGAAAAGCTTGATGCCAGCCATCGCTGGCCGTGGACGGGTCCGTCAGAGCCATGGAAAGACAAGAAGCGTGATGAGGTGCAAGGGCGGGAGACGCGCAGATGGCAGCAAGCTGCCCATCCCGCTAGTACGTGCACGTCATTTGAAATACATGCAGCCCAAGGGCACGCGAGTGCGTCCACATGCATTTCTTTTGTGGAGGCAGGGTCAGGATAGCAGTATGCAGGACACCTTGCGTGGCACATGTCCTCAAGGCGCAGGGGAGTGCGGTCGCAGCTGCGGCCGCATCCTTGTGGATCTTGCGATGGCCAAGCCTAAGCACACAGTGCCAGCGCCGCACAATACGTGCGTGCTCCTCATGTGCGGTCCCAGTGGGAGCCAGTGCCCACGCAGCAGTGCCTGTGTCCGTGCAAAAGGACTGCGGCAGAGAAGCTGCCACCTAGACATTGCGCAGTCAGAGGCGGCGGAAGTCAGCGCGCGCGCGAGATAATGCTCATGGGGAAAAGAGGATGAGAGATCCATGAAGGTACGAGTGCGCCGGCTCGGGAGCACATGGTGTGTGCGTGTGCACAACGCATGCGCTTCCCTGCAGCCACGACCCGCAGCCTATGTATGCACACCTGTCAGAGAGAGGAAAGGCAAAAGATAGAAGAGCGACAGTGTGCAGATTGAAGTAACACTGCGACACGTAGCGGTGCTGCTATGGGCTGCGGCTACATGAGCGGTCTATGGGAGTGTGGGCTTAGCTGTCAGCCCACCAAATGCATGGTCACGGCTCTCAAGGGACGTGAATGACGACTTCAGGAGAGCAGTGCACAGAGCGCAGTACGTCATCATACCTTACCCGCACCAAGTCAGCCCACGGCCCACAAGCAGTCAGGCAGTCTGGCAGGTACGCACTGCTGGCGGCCTCAGCGCGCACGGCTTGAGCAGCATTTGAAGTTCAAGCGCGGTACAGGCCTCCGGGTGGCGTTGAGTAACCAAACACGACACGGCGACGCCTGGACTTGGATCTGGCCGGCACTTGGATCTGACTGTGCCCCTGCCCACCTTTTCCACCTTGGCCATGCACCGCCAGCACCTATTTCATTCTCCTGGCTCCCACCCATACGCGACACCTCATTCGGTGCCCTTATGCCAGGGTGGCACAAACGGCCAGAAACTTCGAGACCCGTACAACCCTCAAGAAGTGCGGGCAAGGCCACGTCAGCACACTGACCCTGACTACCAAGGACCCATCCACACACGCACGCACACGCGGACACCGAGCAGGCAGGAGGCAGGGGAGTGCAGAGTCTCACAGCAACGCAGCGCCGGGGGAGCATGCAGCGCCGTGCTGAAAAGCAAGCACTTGGAACGCAGTGCGTAAGGACGCCCGGGCACCATCTCTTGCAAGGCGCAGCAGCAAGGGAGAGGGCAAAAAAGCACAGGCTGGCGAGCGTGCAGCGGCCCCTGCCTAGGCGGCCCACCTTGCGGCAGGCACCTGATGCGGGCGGGTACGCCCCCCCTCCAAGCGCAGTGCTTGCCTGAGCCTGCCTGCCCAGCTACACCCATGCCTACACTCACGGGCACTTGCTTGATCCACACGCCGCCCGTTGCCACTGACAGAGCCACTACCACCATTGCCACCACGCAAGCCTGTAGTACTGAACCTCTACCTTGCTAACGAGAAAGGGGCATCCGTTGTAGGGGGGGGGAATGTTCTTGTTTTGGTACTCAGCACACCAAGCGCAGGCACAGAAAGAGTTCCCAGCACAAAAGATAACTGTCCGCTCGCCACGCTCCACGGCATGCTATTTGTAGTAGCATACGCCAGCCCTCCCAGTGGTGGACAGTACCACCACCACCATGGGCCAGAGCAGGAGCGTGTGCAAGCTGAGGAGTCTGAAGGAGGCGTGGACCGAGGACGTTTGGTTTTCTGCGCTGAGTGTGTTACTTGGCAGTCGCCATCCTACGTCCTGCCGCCCGACCGCAGCAGCAGCAGGCGGAGCAAAGCAGTGCTGAGGCAAGGGACCGGCAACCCGCCACCAAAGAGTTCCAAAGCGCATGTGCGCGGCGGTGCAGGTGCTGCTAACACACAGCACACACACACACACTGCTCTGTTGCGCACACCCTGCGCAGCGCACGGCATACCCACACGCTCAGCGCCTCAGCCTCCTTTGTGGCGGCATCGTGTTCAAGCCCAGACCGAGCAAGTGTCGCACAAGGCCCACGGCCCACACATGATATCATGACCAGCGCGACCGGGGAGTGGGAGCACAGCCACCGGGTTGGGTAGGGCGGCGGTGCAGCACGCTCCCCGCCAAACGCCGTGATGCACGAGGGCGATAACTCCCACCTGCACCCCACCTGCCAGGGCACGCGCCAGTGCCAGCAGCCAGGCGCAGTGTTTCCAGGCCAAGCCACGGCGCATATTTATGTCGCCCCACGGATAGGAGCGAGCACGGACTAGTCACACCATCATCACCGACACTAGCATCATGCGCACTGCTGGCCACGGCCCCCCTGCACCAGCATCATGCGCCCCTCCAGGCCTCCACCAGGGCCCAGGTGTCAGACTGCCTGGGCTCACATCGCGTCGCATCGTGCCCGTGTTCGTCTAGCCTGCCTTGCGCAACCGCCCCACACGCCATTTGCGCTGTTTCCTGCATCCTGTTTGAGACATTATGCTGCAAGCACGCTGCCTGCCAGGCCTCCTAAGTCGACCTAACCTCCTCCTCAGTAGTAGGTGATACCCAATGAGGTTCCCTGCACCGCCTGGCCCCCACCCGGCTGCTGCTGCACCGTGTGATACGTCACCATGGGCCAGTTGCCCACGCCGGCCATGCCCATGGTGGCGGTGCCCATGGCGCTAAGCCCTGAGCTAAAGTTGCCGGAGCCCGTGGCCACCAGCGTGGTGCTGGCCCCGCCCTGCATGTGCATGCCCTGCATGTGGGCCCCCGTGAGAGGGTCAAAGCCCATGCTGGACGCGTGGGCAGCGTTCTGCAGGCCCACCGCCTGCCTCAGTGCCGCCATGTTGCCTCCGGGGTTGGAAGACCTGTGCACAGAGGACACAAGAGGGCATCACCACGTGGGCGCGTGAGCATCCAGCCACTTGCCAAGCCACTCGCAAACCTCGCCGGCAAGAGCGCACACTACAGCAGGCACAGGCAGGTGAACAGCCAAGGATGGCCGCGTCAGGTGCAAGCACTCAGCACACACCCTAGCCCTTGGCCCCGTGCCTCACCTCTTGCCGAACGGGTTCTTGCT
>QAXK01005455.1:0-17638 GCA_004335735.1 Chlorella sp. KRBP
CAGGTGGGTGGCTGTGCGGGAGTTGAGTTGGGGGGCTGGGGTTTGGATGGGTTTGGTGCTGGCGTGATGGGGATGAGGTATATGGGACTTGGTTTGGGGCAAGATGCATGCAGGTAGGATTGATGGGCATCGGGTCTTCCCAGCTTGGGGTGCTGCACACACAGGTGGGTGGCTGTGCGGGAGAAGGGGGGCTGGCGTGGATATGGGGAGCCCCCAGGGGTATGTTGTGGGGGATGGGGATGAAACATGGGAAAGCCGAGTGTGTGTGTGTGAGTGCAAACCTGCACAGCTCACTCGGTGATGTTACATGTACAGGACAGGTGCGTGCTGGTTGCTGCACGACATAGCTTTTTCTGACCCCTTGACTTGGGTTGACCACTATCGCTGTGCTCACACAGCCCGCGCACGCCGTAGGTGTCTGCCTCGCGGGTCGTGCTGGATGGCGAGCTGATTGTATGGAACAAGACGCGTGGCGTGTTTGAGCCCTTTGGTGGCCTGCGCAGCACCATCAACGCGTCAAACCAGGGCGTGCCACCCGACCATGTGAGTGTGGCTATGCTCATGTGAAGGGCTGTTTTCCTTTCATGTGAGGGGCCCGACCATGTAAGTGGCTGAGCCGGCGGGTCATTGGGCGCTACAGGTCTGCTGGGTGTTCGAAATCGCTGGGCGATTTTGGTGATCATGTCAGTGACGCAGCAGGTGATCTCGACCTGGTGCTGCAGTCATGGTAGGGTCATACGGTTACTGCCAGTGGTTGTGCAAGTAAGCTTTCAAGGGTCGGAATCAATACTAATGTTGACCATCAAGAGATCCTGTACAATCTGCCTACCAACTGCATGATGCAGCCACTGGCAGAAGATGGGTGGTGTGGGTTGCAGCAGATTGCTGCCGACGCCCTCGCATCTCTGCTGCTGCCGCAGGTGGTGCTGATGACGGACAGCTGGGCGCCGGCTGGCCCCATGCAGGGCTCCTCAGACCCCGACTACATCCACCCCACTGCAGGAGATCTGGAGGTGTGTATGTGTGTGTAGGGGGGGAGGCAGTGGAGGTGGGGGCAGGACAAGTCTGGAAGAATGTCTTCAAGACTGCTCACCAGAGCATGTGCTTCAAGTTGCTGTATCGTGCAGTTTGATGGCTGATCTTGATTGCTGTGTGAGCTGGCTGCCAGGCTGAGAACGCAAATATGACCCTCTGGGCACAGTGTGCTGCAGGTTGCACCGTGTGCATGATGCTTTCATCCGCATGCAAGTGCCGCTGTCACAACAAGGGCAAGCCATTCTGTCAACAAATCTTTCAACGCAAGGCCTTTGCAGGAACACCACACTGCCTTACAAACGTCTTCATGTTGACACCCCTCCTCAAATGTGCATTGTTCCTTCTTCACGCCCGCAGCTGGTGTATGTCGCCTTTGACATCCTGTTTGATGAGCACGAGTCACTCATCACTCTCCCCCTGCGGCAGCGCCAGCAGCGCCTGGCCCAGGCGGTCAAGTGCCTCCCCGCAGACGCTGCTGCTGGGGTGCTGCTGGGCCCCGAGGGGGGCTGCATTCGGGGGCGCATCGTGACCCTTCTGCCTGAGGTGCCTCTGGCAGTGCCTGTGACAGGTGATCAAGGTGTTTGAGGGGCTTTGAGGGAAGACAGTATGTATTTGCTGATGAAATACAGCACGCCATGCAGATGAGCTTGCAAGAGAGCAACACCCTGCCTGACATTCGACCCATGCTTACATGTCCCAGCTCCTTTCCAAGCACCCACCACCTACCTCACTCACTCCACACTTGTCGTGTCCTCCAAACTTGTGCTGTTCCTTGTGCAGGTGCTGCCACTGTTGCGCCCTCGGGCAGTGAGTTGGCAGGAGGCCCCTCCAGCAGCTGCCCTGCTGTGCCCGACCTGCTGTTCTCACGCATCGGTCACACCCAGCAGGACCTGCAGGACATGATGGAGCTGGCCAATGCACGACAGGTGGGTGCTGCTGCTGCTGCTGCTGTGCTGGGGGCCCATACAGCCTGTCGATGGGCCCATGCAGCCTGTTGAAAGACTGCGTTTTAATTGTTTTGCTGTTCATGATCATATGAACATGACCCTCCTGTGGATAGGTTGCTTGTTTCACAGGGTGGCGTTTGGGTTGCCAGCAGCAGCAGCAGCAGCAGCAGCAGGCATCTCGTCACAAACACTCATGTAGCACACCGAAACCGCATATGGCTCAAGCACAACAGACCAGCGCTCTGTAATGCATGCACATGCTGGGCCATGTTGTTGAGAGCTTGTGCAACTGCATGTGTGTGTGTGCATGTGCAGGAGGAGGGCATTGTTGCCAAGCAGCTGGACTCGCCCTGGAAGGCTGATGACAAGAGTGGCACATGGCTCAAGCTCAAGCCAGACTACTTCCACATGCAGGAGGTGCGGGCCTAAATGCAGCATCAGGCTGTGCAGACGCGTTGGAACGGAGATCTCTCAGAATGTGTAGTTCGTGTGTTACCCGTTGTTGCTCAGGCTGCCAGCACGAGCGCCCTTTCAGCGCATACCTAGCGACCATGTTGACGTGGTCTCGGGATGGCGAGTCTCGTAGTCGACCACAGGTTTTTACCTGCCATAGGAGCACGTTGTAACTTACTCGATCGTTTCTTGTCTGTCTATGCTCTCGCTGCAACCGCGCTGCAGGTCGACGCGGTCATCATCGGCGGGTACTATGGCAGCGGTCGTCACGGCGGGCTGGTGGCGGAGTTCCTGCTGGGCCTCACTGAGGGGGGCGGGGTGGCGGGAGTGACCAGCTGGTGCTCCTTCTGCAGGTGAGTAAGTGCGTGAAAGTGGGGAGTCAGACAGCATGAGACGGGAGTCTGGCATGTGGGGCTTGACAAAACCAACCATGTGCCATGTGCGCTGCTATGTGTGTGGCGCCTCACTCAACCCAGCTGTGAGAGACGTGCTGAGCTTTGCTGCAACGCCCTCTGCTTTGTTGTGCTGTGTCACCGTGCGTATTGTTTTACAGTGTGAGCTGTGCTGGCTCCTGGTGTGCCAGTTTGTGCTGTGCTGTGTGCTGCGTGCATACAGGGTTGGTTCAGGCATGAGTGACCTGGACAGGCAGAAGATGCGTGAGAAGCTGCAGCCAGTGCTGATCGAGGGGGGGCCTGGGGTTAAGGCACCCCCCTGCTACAGGTGTGTTGAGAAGAATGATACGCAAGTAAAGCAAGCATAACCCGGACTGAGTCGTGTGTGGTTTTCGGGGTCAGTCCTGCCAGCAGGGGTGAGGCTACGGCCAGGCTCACTGTTGGTGTGAAAAAAGGCTAGCCCATCCTGTCAAAGGTGGTTCTTGCCGCTGATGGCTTTCATAGCAAGTAGGGCGCAGTCTCTTGTGTGCTCTGGTGGGCTGGGCTCTGCTTTCTAGTGTCAACTACGAAGGCCTTGCAGGCTGTTCCAACATGGCTGTGTTGTGGAGTGCAGGGTGACTGGCCGCGAGAAGCCCGACTTCTGGGTGACAGACCCCACCCGCAGCATCGTAGTGGAGGTCACAAGTGACATACGCACCATCGCCAGCAATGTGTATGCCGCAGACCACAGCCTGCGCTTCCCCCGCATCAAGAGGATCAGGTGCGCGTGACATGATTCACATGCACACCCACACACATGAGCTGCAAGAACACAGACGCACTCACACACGTGTGCATGTATGCCCTGCTGCAAGTCACATGGCAAGTGATCACAATTGTGGAGGATTGCGTGTCACCCTGCCAGCCTGAGTTCATGATGCAGCCAGATATTTTGGAGTCACATCCATGCCCATTACATGCGAGGCCACAGTGTGACTTCTTGGCCAAACCTCTGTTCGGGTGCGCACGTGCTGACATATGCTGCATGCACTGCGTGTGCTGACATGTGCTGCATGTGGTGACATGTGCTGACATGTGCTGCCCACAGGTGGGACCGCAGCCCCACTGACATCACCAGCTACCCTGAGCTGGAGCAGATGGTGACGGAGAACAAGGGGCGGCTGGCAAGCGTACGCATGGGCGTCCAGGCAGGAGGTGAGGCAGTGCAGTGCTGTTTGTGGTGCCTGCTTTGACTTCAATGTGTGCCGGATCACAGGCGAGATGTGTGACCATTGTCACACTGGTTCTGATCACACTGTCTGGCCATATGTGAATCCCAGTGACAATATCAACCATGAAGTATGGTTTTCTATCTGAAGTTGCCGCCATTGCCTGTCACTGCTTGATCATGCTCGCATGCTGCTGGTGATGCAGTTGACATGAGTGGGTTGAGGCAGTGGGGTGCCAGGCGGCGTGCTGCTGGTGGTGCTGGGCGGGACAGCAGCAAGCCTCGTGTGGTGGAGGCACTGGCACTGCCTGACACCAAAGGTAGGTGGTATGGTCATGTCGTACACAGCCTTTTCTTTCCACTGTCAGGCTGTGTACATGGTCAGCTTGCAGTGTCCTCACATGTGTAAAGGTAATGTTTCCGTTTGCATGGCGCGGTGTTCAGGCACAACACAGCACAGCTCACCAAACATTGCAGCGAAGCTTCCTAACCATGTCGTCTGGGGTGTGCCGTCTGCCGCAGGCATCCAATCACGCAGTGAGCTGCTGTCGGGTGCCAGCTGCTACTTCCACAACTATGCAGACCCCTCACAGCCTGATGCTGTCAAAGCAGCAGCCAAGAGGGAGCTGGGAGCCATCGTGGCAGCACATGGGGGCACTGTGGTGGCAGCACCGACACCAGAGGTGCGCAGGAATATCACACGACCTGCAGACAGGCTAAGTGCTTGACGCCCAGCGGTATAAGCTGGTGTTTGGTACAGCCTACGACCGGCCAGGTACTGTGTATCATCCTGTGCTAGTGTGTGTGTGTGTGTGTTTATGTGTTTGCAGACACGCTGTGTGTGTGTGTGTGCTGCTGAGCTGGCCTCCATATACGAGTTGCAGGCTGTGTGTATGTTGCCAATACGGCGCGTGTGTTACTGTTTCAGACGGACTATGTGTTTGCGGCTCAGCTGCGCCCAGACTTCACAGAGGCACAGAGGCGGCTGGAGGCAAAGAAGCCTGGGTCTGTGCATGACGTGCTGTCGACAGACTGGCTGAGGGAGATGGACGCGGCAGGAGATGCTGTGGACGTGATGTGAGTCCCAGGGCCACTTGTTTGGACTGCATCACATGGCATTTACATCCCACTGGTAACAGCCCTCGGTGTCAACATTGAAACTTGAAAACTCTTTCCCAGCTGCAGCCATCAGCTGCTTGCCGTATGTGTGTTCCATCCATCCACCTGCTGCACCAGCAGTATGCTTGGACTCTGTAGTGTCTGATGCACACGATGATTGTCTCATCCTGCTACTGACTTGGTGCACACTTGTGTGCAGGCCGCGCCACTACCTGTTCATGAGCGCTGCCACCCGGACCGACGAGTCACGTCGAGATGAGGTGGATGAGTTTGGCAACCCATGGTACACTGAGCTGCAGGTGGGTATACAAACTCAGGCTGTGCGTGTCCCTGCTGGTTCGATATGTATAGATCATGTCTGTGCCTGGTAGCTCAGCCGCTATGTGTCCATGACATCATCGGACTGTGATCATGAGGGTGGCTGGGAAGTGGGGGGCGTGGGGGGTACGGGCGCGCTGCATTATGTGCTCCTGTGTTGCCTCACTCTGCCTTATGGTGTGCGTTCTGTCACCATGCGTGCCACTGCCTGTGTCGCAACTGCAGGTGGAGGATGTGCAGGCGCTGGTTGAGCGCCTGATCCCCAGTACTGCCTACAGCACCTACCAGCAGCTGCTGGCACAGGGCCGCCGGCTGCAGGAGCAGCAGGAGGATGAGGCACTGGCAGTAGAAGCAGCCCCAGCAGCAGCAGCAGCCCCAGCAGCAGCAGCAGCAGCAGGACAGCAGGGCCGAGCCCCAGCAGCTGCAGCAAGCAGCACTCGTTCTGCTGGCCGGAGGCTACCTGGGGCCCTGGGTGCAGCTGGCCGGGCTACACAGTCAGCGCCTGGGTCTGGAGAGGTCCCAGGTTCGAGCCCCGCCGACGCAGGAAGTGGGGGCAGTGTTTTGGGCAGGCGGTTCAGGACAGAGGAGACTGTGGTGCTGGGGCTGCAGAAGCAGCTGCAGGCCCTGGTGGGGTGGAGGGACAGGAGTGCAGTGCTGTTCTCTGGCTGCTGCCTGCTGTTTGTGCCGTACACACCTGACTTGCCCCTCACAGTGGAAGCAAGGCCCGGTGGTGCTGCTGCTGGTGCTTCTCTTGCTGCTGCTGCTGCTGCCGCGCCGGCGGCGGCAGGTGCTGACAAGCGCTCAAAGCAGATGTATGGCTTGGAAGGTCTCTTCGCAGCAGCCACTGCAGACCCACAACAGCAGCAGCAGCAGCAGTGGCAGGATGCAGACATGCTGGTGCTGTCAAGCTCAACCCACGCCCAGCAGCTCGCACGCAGCTGGCAGCACCTGCAGGACCTGCAGCAGCTGTCCGAGGCAAAGCTGGCTGTAGCACAACATGGCGGGGCTGTAGCAGCCTGCTACAGCTCCGACGTGACACACGTTGTGCTGTGGCCCCTGGGCTGGATGAGACAGCAGCTGGCAGCAGCAGCACTGCTTGGGGGTGGGGAGCACAGGCAGGAGCAGCAGCAGCAGGCAGAGCAGCTGCGGCAGCAGCTGCTGGAAGTGGCTGCTGAAGAGGCCACCTATCAGCACGAGCAGCAGCTGAGGCTGCCAGTGCAGCAGCTGCTGCGGCTGCTGGCTGCAGCGGCTGGTGCTGCCGCAGATGTTGGGGTCGCCCATGTTGCTGCCAGTACAGCGGCCGCAGCAGCAGCAGCAGCAGCTGGCACTGCACCTGGAGGTGCGCTTGCGAAGGCTGCTCCCGCTTCGGCGCGCAGTGCTACTGTGGCGCCTGCCAAGGCAGCAGGCCGGTCTGTCTTGAGGCCAAGCAGGGGCAGGTTCAAGATCGCCACACCGCCAGCAGCAGCAGCAGCAGCAGCAGCATTGGGGGTGCCCCTAGGAGCTGCGCATAGTACAACTCAGCCAGGGTCAAAGCCACAGGGCACACAGCAGCTGACAGCACTGCTGGCATGCGGTACATCCCTGCCAGCAACAGCAGCAATGCAGACAGCAGCAGCTGGCTGTGGCGATGTGGCTGGTGACCTGAAGCAAGTGCTACTGGCTGACAGAGCTGCAGCCATATCAGGTGAGGGTGTGGTGCAGACTCCTGCAGCCTGTAGAAGTTGCAGGCCCCACATGGTTGCTGGTTGCTACAGGCTTGCTGTCTGGTTGCTAGCCCAAATCAGTATGTGCCAGCACCAGTGCTGCTCAGCACAACTGGCATGCAACATCTACGTGAGCCATGAGCTGTCCAATCCTCAAACGATTTGCGCACGAACAGTGCTGCTGCTGCTGCTGCTGCTGCTGCTGTTGTACGGCCTGTCAGGTGCACAGGGCCCGGCACCTGTCCCCAGCCCTGCTGCTGTCAAGCTGCTGCGGAAGATGAAGCGCAGGCTGGTGGCAGCACAGGACAGGCAGCAGGCAGCAGGAGCAGGAGCCGGAGCAGAGACAGGCACAGCAGCAACAGCAGCAGGGGCAGGCGGTGTAGGAGGTGTGTCTGGATTATTCACAGGGGTCCAGCACGCAGGTGAGCATGTGGTGTCAGCATGTGGGGTAGGCGGATGGCGTTCAGGCGGTGAGCCAGTGACATGTACCAAGCTAGCTTGAGTTCCAGTTGTACCTGGACTCGTATTGTGTAAAGTTGAGGCCCTGAAGCACTAGCGGGCGATCCAGCCCTTGCCTGACACAACTTGGGATTTTCAGCCCCAGGAGTTGTGCAGGAGTCACCAGCTGTGGCTGGTTACGTCATCTGCATGACATAACCAGCAACATGCCATGCTGGCAGCGAACAATCAGTGCAGTTCTGCAGCGCGATCCCTGTCCCTTGTTGCCTGCCATGCTGTTTGCACCAACAGGCACTGACACCCAGCAGCACAGCCGCAGCACCCTGTCACCATCACCACTCACACGCAGCCACAGCCGCAGCCGCAGCAGGCACAGCCACACCCGGCCCCTGCTGCTGATCAGACCTGGCTGGGTGGCAGACTCCCTGCTCGACCTCCTGCAGCAGCTGCAGCAGCAGCGCAGCCGGCGGCGGCTGCAGCTGCAGTCCTGCACACAGCAGCAGCATCCGCAGCTCACGGCACAGCAGCAGGAGGCGGTGGCGTCGTTTACGCAGCTGCCGCTGAGTCAGACGCTGCGCAGCTTTGAGTCGTTTGACTCGCAGCTTGGGTTTTACCTGCCGGAGATCGAGCTGCAGCAGCAGCGGCGGAGTGAGGTGCTGTACTTGGTGCATGCACAGCCGCCCCTACTACAGCAGCAGCAGCAGCAGCAGGTGGCTGGAGGTGACTACCCGGCAGCAGTAACAGCAGCAGCAGCAGCAGCAGGGGGTGGTGCCCTGCGTGTGCAGGACTGGCCCTGGGAGTGTGTTGGCCTTAAAGGCAGTCAGGGTGGCACCAGCACTGCTGACGACACATCTGACGGTGAGGCTGCCGCTGTTCTGTGCTGTGCTGTGCTGTGCTGTGCTGTGCTGATGTTGATTCGACGACAGACGGCCACATCCTATGCTGCAGGCCCATAGCAGTGGGGCACAAGTGCACTAAGCAGTACACAGCATGACGTGTGGCTGTTGGGCAAGTGAATGTGAGTGCCCATCTGCTCACAGGCACGCTGTATGATGCCGGCTACTCTTGTGTGACCGACCATTTCGATTGATTATGCAGGCGGGAGTGCCAGTGTTCTGTGCTGAAGCTGCAATGTGCTGTGGCTGTGCCGCGCTGTGCCGTGCTGTGCCGTGTTGGGCAGGTGGCACCTCAGACCGGCAGCCCTCCAGAGGTAAACCAGCAACCGTCAAATCAAGCGGTAGGCGGCAGGCAGCCCCACGCAACAGCAGGAAAGCAGCGGCAGCAGCGGCAGCGGCAGCGGCATCAGACACAGGAACAGAGGAGGGCATTGAAGCAGACACAGGGTCCCCATCAGATGACAGCAGCGTTGGTGGTGCGGGTGTGTCTGCTGCTTCTGCCAGGACAGCAGCAGCAGCACGGGCAGCACGGGCAGCTGTCAAGAGCAAGCCGCCGCCAGCAAGAAGCAGGCGCAGGGTGACCAGGATACGCTCACCCTCTCCACAGCCGGATGCAGGCAACCTGGCTGCTGCTGCTGGTGGTGGTGAGGGCGCTGCAGAGGCTGCAGGAGACGTCACTGCTGACAGCTCTGAGCATGATCACACATCCAGTCACAGCTATCACGCTTCAGCAGCAGCTGCAGCAGCATCACAGGCAGGTCCCAACAGTAGGGTCAAGGCAGCTGCTGCTGGGTCAAAGCGCACTCGAGCAGCAGCAGCAGCAGCAGCAGCAGTGGGCAGCCAGGGACCTAGCAAGAGAGCAAGAGCTGGCAGCAGCAGAACAAAGATCAGGCCTCCTGCTGACGATGGCACAGCAGCAGCAGCAGCAGCAGTGGCACCAGCAGCCGTGGCTGACACCACAGATGATGACACAGACTTTTCTGCTGGGCAGCAGCTGCAGCAGGGCTCACAGCCAGCCAAGCCAGCAGCAGCAGCAGCAGGGGATGATGAAGATGAGCCCGGCACCAACCCACCTTGGGGAGCGCATAGCCGCAAGCGGCTGCGGCACTTATCGTCAGTGAAGGTGGAAGTTACGGGTATCTTGGGGGATGTGATTGATGCAGAGGGAGAGGGTGGGGACGGACATGAGCAGGACAGCAGGCGGCAGCGGGGGACCAAGGCTGCAGCAGCAGCAGCGGCGGCGGCGGCGGTACCAGCAGCAGGTACGAAGCGCCGGCGTGGGGTGGAGGCTCTGTTTGATGACTTTGCAGCAGACCTTGCTGCTGCTCCGGTGGCACTGGGTGCCAAACAGCGCCAGCAGCAGCAGCAGCAACAGGAGCAAAAGCAGGTGTCTGCAGGACGGAGCGCTGGACCTACATGGGACGATGCTGCTCAGGAGGCCCACCCTGGACCCATAAAGAAGTCAGGGGACCCCTCAGGAATCAAGCAGCAGCAGCAGCAGCAGCAGTCAAGCAGCTCCCAGGGTGATGCTTGTCACAGCAAGGCCGCCAGCCCGGCCACCAGTCGTAGCAAGGGGGGTGCAAGTCTGCTTGACGCCCTGTTCTCTGCAGCACCGGCAGCACCGGCAGCAGCAGCTGCTGCTGAGCGACCTGCAGCTGTGGTGAGGTCTCCACCAGCAGCTTCAGTGAAGACAGCGGCGGCAGCAGCAGCAGCCACGACAGCAGCGACGGGAGTCGCAGAGCCCGGGACAGGTCCGCAGCAGGGAGGCAGGCAGCAGCAGCCACAGCAGCAGCAGCAGCAGCAGGTGCGAACAAAGAAGGCACCAGCAGTAGTTCCTACTGCTGCAGATAGCTCGCTGCTGTCTTCCTTCCTTTTCGGTGGTGCTGCGCCAGCACCAGCTTCAGGAGAAGTGCCAAGAGCAGCAGCAGCACCAGCAGCAGCAGCACCAGCAGCAGCAGTATCACCACCAGCAGCAGCAACAGCAGTCGATGGTGGTGGAGAGGGGGCTGCTGCTGCATCTCAGCGGCAGGACCAGCAGCTGGAGCTGCCGCTGCTGCAGGGCCCCCCATCACACAGAGGGGTTGCACCTGCTGTCACTGCGATAGAGGAGCAACAAGCATCACATGCCAGTAGCATGATGGCAGGAGAACAGCAGCAGCAGCAGCAGCAGAGCAGCAGTGGAAGCAAGCCGAGGAATTCCCTTGCTGCCAAGCTGGCCATGTTGGGCATGGCACCTGGCAGGGGCAGTGACACAGATAAGACGGGCTGACGTCAGCTGATCTTTCATTGTAAGCCTTCATGACGTTGAGGAAGCTGGTTGACGTGCGGTGTCTCTGATAAGCAGTAACAAGCAGCTGAGGATAAGCAGCTGCCTGGGTCGGTCAAAGTCAGGATTCCAGTGTCCTTGGCCAAGGCTACAAAGCATCCTAGACGACGCAAACTACTAACACCAAGCTTGATTTGGACGAGTATAGGCTAAATACGTCTACAGTGCCCGCATTGCGTCATCACGAGAACACCCTGGCGTTGGGTGCCACACTCGTCACCTTGACCCGCCTTGTTCATCAAACAAGCAAAGGTCAGTGACACATATTACATCCATTGCTCCTCGACTGCCCTGAATGCGCACTGTTGCGTCATCAGTTTGACTTCATACACAGAGGTACACGGCCATACTGTCCCGCACCAGCCCGGCATACTTGGACTCAGGGCTATCATTGGTGCAAGCCTTCAAGAAGGTTTTCAATACATTCTAAAGTCTTCTTACGCCTTTCAGTGTCGCTCCCGAGACAGAGGCCGCGGAAACCGCCTGAGAGCTTTGCTGCTGCTGCTTTCTGCTGGTGCAGTAAGGTTCCTGTCAACCTACAGTGAAGTTCGTATAGCTTATCAACAGCTGTTATGAGGGACCTCGTGGCCGTTGCTGCCCGTACCTTGTTGCAGCACTCCCACGCCGGCCATGGGCACTCCCCCGAGGGCCATGACCACGCAGCAGAGCCAGCAGCAGAGGCACCAACTGTCAATACACTTGACCTTCGTATCGCCGCGATCTTTGTTGTTTGGGTGGGTGCAGTCCTGTGTGGTCTGCCCACCCTGGTCCTGAAGCAGTTCCGATCCCAGGATGCAGCCATGTCGCGCCTGTTCCGGGCCTTTGCTGGAGGCACCATCGTGGCTCTTGCGCTGGTGCATATCGTTCCCGAGGCAGTGCACCAGCTGGAGGATGTTGTGGAGTTCCACTTGGCTGGGTGCACTGTGCTGTTTGGCATCCTTTCACTGGTGCTGATCGACAATGCACTTGCAGCCTACCTCACACCAGAGTCCTACAAGCAGCAGATACTGGCGAAGAACACAGAAGCCACCGCGCACAGCTGCCATAGCCACGGGCAGCCGCAGGGCGAGGCAGCAGCAACGGCAGCAGCAGCAGCGTCTGATGGTCACCAGCACCCCCACAAGCACGACCACATCGCAGCAGATGACTCAGCCAAGGACCTCAAGGCCCAGGACGTCAAGCAGCAGCAGGACGACGCCTCCGCCATCACAGCAGCGGCAGCAGCAGCGGCCCCACACGGCCACCAGTGCCTGCGCGGCCTCAACGCCACTGGCTGGGTGTCGTCTGCTGCTGCGCCCATGCGCAACGTGCGCCAGTATGTCACTGCATACACAATGGAGCTCGGCTGCATCTTCCACTCTGTCATTATTGGCATGGGTGTGGGTGTCATCACAAACGACAGGCAGCTGGTGATCACACTGATGGTTGCCCTGGCCATCCACCAGGGCCTAGAGGCACTGGCACTCGGCAGTGTGCTGGCCATCACCAACTTCAGCCAGATCAAGCGCGTCGCCATGCTGTTCCTGTACACCATCACCACACCCATTGGCATCGCTATCGGCATCTGTATTGCCAGCGGGTACGACCCAAGCAGCACCACCAGCAAGGCGGTGCAGGGCGTCTTTAACGGCGTGTCCGGCGGCATGCTGATTTACATCGGCATGTACCAGCTGATCGCAGAGGAGTTCAGCAGGGACGACCTGCTGGTCAAGCCAAGGCTGCGCTACGGCATGTATGCTGCACTGCTGCTGGGCTCAGCATGCATGTGCATCCTGGGCATCTGGTCCTGAGCACAGCCCTTGCAGCAGCTTTTGCAGCAGTCCTGCAGGCCAGCAGCAGCAGCACTGCTGCGCAACAGCAGCTGCACTCCTGAGCAGCAGCGCTTCCCAGCGCGATTGTGCTTGTCAGTAGCTGTGGATGGACGCAGGCGGCTGCTTGGAGGTTGGCATGTGTGCTGAAGTCTTTTGTGGTGCAGTTGCGGGTCAAGCAGTGCTGCTGCGGCAGCAAGTTCCTGTGCGGCCAGGGGCCTGAGGGTGTGTTGTGTTGTGCAGGCACTGCCTGTGCGGTATACGCCTTGCTGTTTTGAATTCAGCAGCGTCCACTGGGCCTGCATTTGGCTAGGGCTCTTGACCGGGGATTGACAGGGGCAGCGCTTCGCAGTGCTTTTGGCGCCCTGCAGGACGTTTGCAATGTTGCTGGTGTGGGAGTTGGGATATCTTGTTGGGGTGGTATGGCAGATGCTTTGGCTGTATGCTGTTCAATGCTGCGGCTGCAGACCTGCAATAGCTGCTGTTGGTGCATGCTGTCTTGATGCGCTGTGGCTCCAACTACTGTGTGCGGCCTCCTGCTCTCTGCCCACAGTTTGTTGTGTGTCCTGTAACTGCCTGCCTGCGGTACCTACAGCCAGGCTGTGGCGTGTCCTTGTATCCGAACAGTGTGCCTGTCTATCGCTTGTTTGGACAGCTCAAGAATGTGGGTGGTGACTGCACCGGACAGGCAGTGTGTACTGTATGTGCGCACATGCCTTGTGGATGTGCCTTGTGGCTCTGCTGGCAAGTCCGGGTCACTTTGGACCGCAGGATGAGCTTTAGTCATTCGTGGTCGGAGATGCTGCTGTTGCTGCTGTGTTGTGGGAGGCAGGGGTGCAGCTGCGAAAGCACGTTGGTCCCTGGAACACTTGTGTGCTGCCTGACGAGGCTATGAGCATGTGTTGCACTGGTGAGCACCCAGCAGCCTCTGCTGCTGCTGGCGTGTGATGTGTTGCTGCCATCTGTCTCAGGCAGTACGATGCACACATGACCATGCCAGTGTGTTGAAGCATGCGCTTGGCGCTTGTGGTTTGTGTAAAAAGGGAGCCCAGAACTGGTTGCACCGGCTGCTGCACCTGTTTGCACTCAACAGGAACGGCATGCTGTGCTGTTGTGTGTGATTCTTTTGCCGCAGCTGCATCGGTGCGGTTTAGGCATGCGTGGCCTTGGCATCCCCAGGCACACTCACTCTGCTGTAGGTGTTGCCGCATCTGTGTACTGCAGTCGTCACCGAGTGGGCTTCATTGCTACCTGCTGTGGTCTACAGCACTTCAGCGTGGCGACAAGGGTTCAATGACCCCTCGTGTGGCCTTGTGCAGTTGGGCAAGGGCCCAGGCACAGTCAGGTGGCCTGGGAGGCTACACAGGTTGCTGCTAGGTAGCATACCGCACAGCCCTGGCACCAGTTGCACATCCTGAGGGCTTGACAGCAAGTTGAAGAGGGGCGGGTCAGAAAGTCACGGTGGCTTTGCACCTCTGCGGCTTGGATGCTTTCTGTCCCCCAAGTGGTGGGGAGGGGTTTGTTCAGAGGCTGCTGTGCTGTGCAGCACAGTGTGGCCACTGCGCGACAGGGCTGACTGTGTGCTCTACTGTCATGAGTTGCTGCACTGCAAGCTGGCCATGCATGACAAGTTGACTTTGCGCTGACGGATTGTGTGCGATGCTGCGCATCATATTGTCTGCAGATGCCTTGTGGTAGCTGCACAGGGTAGCCTGTATGCTCGTGCCTTCTGCTGACTGCTTCACACGCGCTGACGTGTATCTGTGCTTTGAGCTTGTGGCATGTGCCATATCTACGGCATGTGTTGGTCTGAAGTGTGCCTTGGTTGATGTGCTACACAAAAGGCACAGGGGGCCGGGGCAGTCGCAGAGCAGCAGCAGCACCTTGCTTGCATGCTCAGGAGCTTGCAGAACGCGGGCCATTGCTCCAGTTTCTGCAGACCTTGCGGGCTTGATAATCACAGGCCGTTTTGTAACATGATAACATGCGAGTGGGGGCTGACTTTTAGCTGGGGTATACACTACTGTGCTTGGTTTGCGGCGCACTGCGGTGTTTGTTGGCCTCTGTGCAGGCAACAGCCTGTGGCTCCAGGGCATCTACACCAGTGATGGTGTCTGCTGTCGCTGGCATTGGGTGTGCTGCTTTCAGGCTACTCCCTCCTTCGCCCTATGCTTCCACCTTGTTTGCTGCTTCTTTCTCTTGCCTTTGCTCTACCAAGGGTGTACTAGTCTCTTTTCGAATTCAGTGGCGCTGCTGCATGTTGTAGCAGCAGGAAACAGTCACTGAAGTACAGGCTCCAGTTGCAGTTCGGATTTTGAGCTGCTGTTGGTGCTGCGTGACGCAGCACAGGGTGCAGTTGTGACACCACGTTGTGCCACACGTTGCTGCCTGGCTACCTGCGTAGGTTTGCTTCACTGAATATGGTGCATGGGACCACCCGCCCGTTTGTGTAGGGTTCAAGCAGCTCTGTGTGCTGGGATTGGTTGATGCGCATGCACCCAATATGGCATCAGCCAAGGGAGCTCGAATTGTATGCTGCACCTGTGGGTGTCAACAGCCGGGCGTTGATCCTTAAGTGTGCGTGACAGTGTGCACGTTGGCGCAGGTGGCAGCTGTGCTCTGCATCACAGTGTGCAGCATGTGGCATGTGCACGTTCTCCATCCAGCACCTATTTCACCACACCATTCGCGTAGAAGCCAACTGCACATCCCCAAGGAAACAAATTCTGGTGCATGCCTGCCATTTTGAAGGCAGCGCTTTGTGGCTTGCAAACGTGCAGATGTATGGGCTTGCACCAGGCCCCTTGGTGCTGTGGCGGGCCTAATATGGGATGGCAGTCTAGTACGGGAACTCTAATCCAGCTCAAGTATCCATGATTGGTTGTGCACAGGAACTGCAGTGCTGGTTTCATGACGTTGGCTGGCAGGTGTACTCCCTGCTGCCTTTTTTGCATGAGTGATTGAAGCTGCAAGAACAAGGCTGGGGTTGTCATGAATGCTTGTGTCACTTGGCGGGCACTGGCATTTGTGAGCTGTCATACTATGTAAGAGGTGTGTCGGTGGGGTATTGACTGGCGTGCAGCAGCACCAGCAAGCATTGTCTGGCCCAGCAGCTGTCAGCACACCCTGATTGTGCACGCTCACTTCTGATCATTGACTGGCAGTGCACGTGACTGGCTTGCATTGAAGGGCACATGCACTGCAGATAATGATAAAAGTATCCTGAGAGATCGGGTAGAGGTGCAAGGGTTGACAGAAAGAATGTCGTTCATGTCTCCACCCACAGAGCTTGACAGCCTGTCAGTCAACAGCAGCCAAGATGACTCGGTGGGTGACTCACTGGGGCAGTGCCTGAATGTGACAGTGCTAGCTGAATAGACAGTGCGTGCACTTCAAAAAAGAATCATCAGCTGGTGATCCGCACAAGGTTGCCAATAGGCCATTGGACTGTGGCCTGGGTGCAGCATCAGCAAGCTGACCTGGACTGTCTGAACAATGCCGAATGGCACACCTGTCCTTGCAAAGCTTCATAAGATCCTTCAGCAAGGCCTGCAACGATGCCTCTCGACGCACAGCTCCGGGGAAAGCAGTCAACGCAGCAGCTTTCATCATCACATAGGTGCAGGGCACGAGCCACAGCAGACATGCCACGAGGCGTTCGAGCTGCATGAGGTACTTGTTCAGGTGTGTTGATGTCGGATCTGGGGACAAGCGCGCACGTGTGATCACCAAGAAACTACAGCAGAGCTGACCTGCAGCTGGGCTTCATATGGTGCATGCTGACTGTATGCAGCTGTCCCCAATCGCATCGCATCGCAGCTGCACTTGCAACCTTGCAACAAGCCTTGATGATCATGTTCCAGCTCAAGAGATTTTTTGCAGGACGATGTATAGCCGGGCTGCAGACAGCTGCAAGGACAACCTGACAGTAACTGCAAGTCCCCACCAAACTGCTTTTGTCATGCAGACAACCTGAGCTGCCTTGCCTTCACGTTTCACCTGCACTGCAGGTCTTCCTGCATCTCGATAGCAGGACTCTGTGCACCTCAGTCCCCCTCGTGTGCCACCACTGGAGGCAGACTGCTGCATCCGAACAGATCTGGGCCCCACGCTGTGATCCGCAGCTGCTAGCTGCTGTCCAGCGACCATGTAGCCAAGTGCTTACGCATGATCAAGCAGCTGAAGCTGCATGCTACACCAGGGCTGCAGCTTGCGCGGACACACAGCCCACAACAGCGCCCAGACCAGCCTACAGGGTCCAGCTCCCGTTGCTGCACTATGCTGTCTATAGCTGCAACCTCCTGAGGAACCCCGTGTTCCAAGCAGCAGCCAACGCAGATTACAGTGCATCCCTGCAGCGGCTGCGGTCAAGCAGTGGTGGCAGGCCCTCGACCATGCTGACAGCAGAGCAACGCAAGTTTGCCTGGGTGCGTGGACAAGCTGACACAGTGTGCTGTTGCATGGTCGTATGTGAGCTGTGACAGCATTTTCCAACCCCTGCCATCAATTCCTGCTAGTTAAGCTTTGCCCCCTGTTTCTCAACAGTACGAATGTGTACAATGTGGCTGCCTGCTTCCACACCTGTCTTCCAATCGAATGGCCCAGTGAGCCGACTGGATTGCATCCAGAAGGTGTGACTTCATGAGCCAGCATGTCAGTCAGGTGTACTGCACTGTGTTCGACTTTCAGAGCATTACCAAACCCCTGTTCAGAAGCACTACCAAATGCCTGAACAGAAGCCTGACTGCTGACATCAATGCCTTGCTGCCCTGTCTGCCTGCAGGTGACAACTGTTGGGGACCCAGAATGGGAGCAGGCCGCCCAGACCAACGGAGCAGCAGCAGCAGCAGCAGCAGGCTTCCAGCCGCCTATACCGCTGCGCTACCCATCAACACCTGCACCCTGCACCAGCCTCCACTCACAGTTGCAGGGATGGCTCTTTGGCAGGTCTGGCGGCAGCAGCAGTGGCGGTGGC
>QAXK01005457.1:0-12440 GCA_004335735.1 Chlorella sp. KRBP
ATGGCGTGACCTTTGCTTGGCGAGGCCTGCCTGGCGATCTTTTGTGACGGCTGCAGCATCATGACACCTGTCGTGAACGCCATGCAATGATGATGATGATGATGATGTCGGGTGACCGTCCTTGGTGACAGCAGCAGCTCCGCCGCTCCGCCGCATAAGGTGTGCCACAAACACCACGCACTGGCGAGCGATCCGAATGACGATGGCAAAGCATTAGTCACCGTGCCTCAGCAGCCTCACCTTGACCCACGGGTGGGCGGTGCAGTCCAGCAGCGAACGCGCCGCAGCCTCCCACGCACCACCCTCCTGCACCTGCTGACCGCCCCTCCGCCCTCCCTCTGGAACCCTTGTGGAGGCACCCGGACCAGCAGGGCTAGGGTTAAGGTCAGAGTTAGGGCTTAGGGCTTGCCCCGGCCCGGCAGCATCCAGGGAACTGGCCCCTGCGGCACCCGTGGCGGTGGTGGTGGTGGCGGCAGGAGCGGGTGCGGTGCTGCACCCAGCGCTGTGGCGCTGTGAGGCGGCGGAAGCGGAGGAGGTGATGGAGGAGGAGGGGAGGAGGAGGCCGGCGTACACGACGCCGCAGCGTATGGGGCACGTGACGTTCTCGCCTCGGTCCACCACCACGTCTGATATGACGCCTGCACAGGTGGTGCAGTCGCAATTGGCAACGAGTGTGTGTGTGTTTTAAGCTTTACATCTGGCGCGATGATCTCTCGCAAGCAGATTGATAGCATAGATAGTCATAATCACACACAGATCCCTGGGCTACCCCCAGCTCCCCTGCCGTAAATGAGTGGGAGAGGCAGGTGCGAGGCGAGATGATTGTTACGTCTGGCCCGCGCCCATCACCTAACCACTGGCAGGCAGACCAGAGCGTCCTAGCCGCTGAGCACCAGCAGTGCCTGCCCGGCGCCCACCACCACCACTGCGCAAGCAGCCCACAAGGACGCACGCACACTCGGAAAGAAACTCACCGAGCGGGACTGTCCCTTGAAGAGGTGCCACAGGAACAGACCGCTGTGCTTGGAGGGACAACCCGTGGCCACCTGCCTCCTCTGCCGCCGCCTCCTCCTCCTCCGCCTCCTCCTCCTCCGCCGCCGCCGCCGCTATTGCATTCTCCCCGCCCGCCCCACTGGCTCCAGCCTGCGACGCCGCCGCTGCCGCTGCCGCTGCCGCTGCTGCCGCACTCGTGCCCTGCTGGTCGCCCTTCCCTCCCCCCGCAACACCCGACGGATACGCCACAGCCCAGGCCTGTTGCTGCTCTTGCTGCTGCTGCTGCTGGAGGTGCTGCTGCTGCTGCCGCAGCATGCGCGCGGCGAGCGCCAGCGCCCGACGGTCCACTAGGGTTTTGCCACCGTCGTTAGGGTCCAGGCATGCGAGGTCTGGCGTGTGCGTCTTGGGCGCCAGCCCGTGCCACACGGCCCAGGCCACGCTGTGCACCTGCACAGGGGCAGCGCGCGACATCAGGCCAAAGCAGAGGCATTGTTTCTGCTTCTGCGAGCGTCGTTAGCGTGAAAGCGCTACTCGGCCGTGCCACTTGCATGCATTCCAAGTCGACGGGCGAACCAGGAGCGTTTAACCACCTGATCCGCTTGCCCTACAGCCTTAACCGCACGTGCGGCGGGCGCACCTGGTGTATGTCCTCCTCGGTGGTGACGCCGCGCAGCAGCGTGCGTCCCCAGGCGTCCCCCTGGCTCATGCGGTTGTACGCCACAGTGAAGAGGTCCTCCAAGCCTGAAGCAGCGACAGCAGCACCAGCACCAGCAGCAGGCATTTGTTGAAATGGGCAACTTTGGCAGGCGGATGAAGCGTGTGGCAGCGGTGAGGACAGGCATCTGACCAGGACAGACAGGCTAGGGGCACTGTGAGGGCGGGCGGCCACGCTCTCAAGGTGCTTGTCGGCGTGAGGGCGTTTGGGCTCTGCCCAATTGCCGATGTTGCTGCCAGGTACGCATCTAGCTCTAGGCCTGCCCCACTGCACTCAAGCCGCCACCCACCACACTCAAGCCGCCACCCACCGCACCTTTGGTGGAGCACAGCTCACAACCTGCCCCACTGCACTCAAGCCGCCACCCACCGCACTCAAGCCGCCACCCACCGCACCTTTGGTGGAGCACAGCTCCAGGCGTGCGCGCGCCGCCGCCAGGTGGGCAGGAGTCAGGTGCACCAGCGTTCCCGCCTGCAGCGCCCGCAGCGCCAGCGGCCGCAGCAGGTGAGCCGCAGGGTAGGTGCAGAACCGCAACAGCAGCTCGCGCATGCGCTGCACGTTCCGGCCCTCTCCATCGGCATCCTCCTCCTCCACCTCCTCGCTGCCCTCTTGTTGCTGCGGGGCCTTGAGCAGCCCAACCACGTGCGCATTGCTGCCCGCCGCCGTGCAGAAGACGCTGCCCCGGCACGAGACGTCGAAAAGGTTGTTGGCCCAGTAGTCGGCGTAGGGAGTGTCACAGCCCTGGTCTGTTGCCGCTGCTAGGAAGGGCAGGGCGCTGCTGCAGGCGCCGCGTGGCCCGCGTGCCGCACGTTGAGAGAGGTCGCGCAGGGTCGCCTGCGCCCACTGCCGGGACTGAGCTGTGTCCTCGCCATCTGCAGCCTGCGATTGCATGCAGAGCATCCACTGAGCTCTTCTTCCTTGCGCCATCACAAAAGTCCACGCCGTCCTCACCGGTCGAACGCGCCCCCACAGCAGCGAGCTGAGGCTCCTGCAGAGCAGCTGCTCGCTCGTCGCGAGGCGATGGAGGCGATGGCTGCAGGAAGCGCACGCGCCGATGGAGTCGAGGTCGCAGAAAGAGAGGACGCGGCTCAGGCACGCGTCGTCGAGCCTCTCCATACCAGCAGTGTGTGCCGCGCACGTTCGTTCCTCTCGCTTTTTCGGCCATGCGCACCACAAGGGGCTTGCGAAACTTCGTCAAAAGGCACGGCCCTGGGGCCACGAGCGCGTGTAAGACCTTGTCCGCCGCGACCTCACCACCTCAGGGCACGTCGCTGCTGGTCCGACAGCCGCACAGATCGCCTCCCGCAGCCAGTCGAGGAGCGAGCGCGCAGGATGGTGTGCATCCGGCCAGCGACGGTGGACGACCTCATGCAGGTGAGCGAGTGCTGCCTGTTGGCCTTGTGCGGCGCTCCTCGCTCCTGGCGTGCGGCCAAGTGATCAAGCGTGCTCCACGCTCCTGCTCGCTGCACGCAGATGCAGCAGTGCAACCTTCTCTGGTGAGTGCATTCCTTGCCTTGGTGCTGCTGTGCCCACCGCTGTGGCGTGGACGGCTGCACGGGCCACGCGTGTTCGCCTGCTTGCTCCCTGTGCACCTGCAGTCTACCAGAGAACTACCAGATGAAGGTGCGTTGGGGGCAGCAGCGTGCAACAGCGGGATCTGCTTCAGCAGCCGCCTGACCTAGCGTTCCGCACCCGCTGGAGCTTCTGCCGCACGCCGCGCCCGCAGTACTATTTGTACCACATCCTGAGCTGGCCACAGCTACTCTACGTGGCTGAAGACTACGACGGGCGGATTGTGGGATACGTGCTCGCCAAGATGTGCGTTGCGTCCACGGGGGGAAGGCCTCCTTGCTGCCTGCGCCGCAGTCAGCAGTGTGCTCCTGCAGTCACTGGGTATACATGGAGGAGCGCAGCAGGCGTGCTCACTTGCGTGTGCGTGCCCGTGGTGGTGGCGGTGTGCAGGGATGAGGACAGCACCGATGTGCACGGGCACATCACCAGCCTGGCGGTGGCGCGCACGCACCGCAAGCTGGGGCTGGCCACGCGGCTCATGCAGGCAACACGTGAGGCGCGCTTCTGGCCTGGGAGGGAAAGGATGGACAATTGCTGCCGCTGCCGAATAGGAGGAGCACACCCAGCAGCAGCAGCAGCAGCACCACCACCACCACCAATCTGATGAGAACGAGCAGCAGGAGGAAAGCAGCGGCTGCGGCGGTCAGATGAGGCAGGCCAGCAGCAGCAGCAAACAATGGGTTGCAGACAAGGCCACAGAGCCGCTTGCCGTTGCCTGTCCCCGCCATGCACGCAGACAAGGCCATGGCCGAGGTGTTTGGCGCCGAGTACGTGTCGCTGCACGTGCGCGTGACCAACCGCGTGGCCTTCCACCTCTACACCAACACGCTCAAATACGAGTGCGTGCACACCTGTGGGGGCGTGTGGGGAACGGGCGGCTGCTGCAGGCGTGGCGTTTGTGTGTGTGAGGGGGGAAGCTGCTGCCTGCGCCCTCGGCCAGCAGCGTTCTGCAGCCACAACCTGCTGACTGCTGCATCTCGCCGCCTTCACACCTTGGCCAGCATCATACCTACCTCGCGAAAGCCTGGCAGTGGACAACCCCTCTTTGAGAGCCTCCTTGCAACCCTTTGTGGTGGCGCCTGCAGGATCCACGACAAGGACTCCAAGTACTACGCCAACGGGGAGGACGCGTACGAGATGCGCAAGTACTTCAAGGAGAGGAAAACCACGCAGAAGGCGGGGGCCGCTGCCAAGGCATGAGGGACGCTTGCAACTGGCCTGCTGCGCGCATCGACTCGTCTCGGGGAGCCTGCCTGTCTCACTGCGCATGCTGCAACGGGACTGGCTTGAGGCCCACAAAGGCTGCAGCGAACCGCGTACTTGGCAGCAAAGACGCGTCGCAACGTCAAAGTCTGATTTAAATGACCGTCACGCCACAGAGCACCACGAACAGCACCATCACGGCTGCAGCCGCTGCATGTCCCAGGCCGCCTGGCCCTGCTGCTGCTGCTGCTGCTTGGTGAAGAGGATGCGGTCGTGCAGGCGCGAGGGGCGGCCCTGCCAGAACTCAAAGGCGGTGGGCCGGATCAGAAACCCACCCCAGTGCGGCGGCTTGGGCACGGGCACGCTCACGTCGGCAAACTGCTGGGCCAGCTCCTCAGCCCTGCGCGTGTGCGAGGTGCCACAACAAAGGGAGCCACACACCATCTTGCGCAGAGGGCAGGCCCCACATCACATCACAGGCTCAAGTGTACGACTACTGAGGGGGCAAGGATGCAATGTGGGGGCCAGGCGCACCTCTGTTCGAGCTGCGGCCTCCCTCCTGGCAGCACCTCGGATTGGCTCGACACCCAGGCGCCCACCTGCAGCAGCAGCACCACGTCATCCACACCACTATGGCAACTTGGCGTCACACAGGGACCTTGCCCACAGTGTGGCAGTGACATAATACTCTGCTCTGCTGCAGACTAGCTAATCTTTCCTCGCTGTTGAATCGCTGCTGCTGTGGTGTGTGTCTGCATCAACCAAGGCAGCACGGATCAGCCGCGAGGAAAGCAGGCACTGGCCCGTGGTGCGGCAGCTGGCCGTCCGCGTGCGCACCTTGCTGCCGCCACGCTGTCCTGCTCTCACTCACCTGTGAGCCGCGGGGCCGTGAGTGGAAGTACTCGGTGCTTTCCTGCTCGGGCACCTTGTCCACCACACCCTCCACACGGACCTACACAAGTGACCAAGGACCACGCCACTGAGTTGTGTTTGTGTGTGCCACTGCTCAGGGCACCTTGTCCATTCCCGGCATGCTACGCTGCCACAGCGATGCGTTGGAGGCAATTTTGACACCACCCACGCTTAAGGCAGGTGCACAGCGCCTCCCCAGTAATGCCATGCTGCAGTGTTGCGGGCTGACTAATTTCTGCAATGTATGAGGCTTTACCTGTGGTCCCACTCAGTGACTGCGTGAGGTGCCTGCATCCAAACAGGTACGAACCAAGCCCCTCACCTGCCGCTGCAGCTTCTCCCAGTAGATGCAGAAGGATGCCTTGCCGCCCGACGCCAGCTCCTGGCCCTTGCGACTGCACACAATATGGCATAGCACCCACTGGGCTGCGGATGTGACGCATGTCTGTGGCATGTCTGCGAACTGTGGGATCCATCTGCTTGCCGTAACTGGCTTCACCAGATGTTAAGCTCGACACACACACAGGATTGTTGTCATGGCATGCACACACAGCGGCTTGACGCCCCGTTTGCAGGCCCCGCACAGGATTGTCTGTCAGTACAAATGATTTGCCAGAAGGGCGCAGCGCCACCCTGCCCATCAAGGACGGCAGGAGCACCTGTTTGTTGCCGCACAGCTTGTGCAAAGAGGACAAAGCAAAGGGGTGCCTGGACCCAGCGCACCTGTTGTAGTTGGTGTAAAAGACAAAGCCCCGCTCGTCAAAGCCCTTGAGCAGCACCACGCGCACGCTCGGTTGGCCAGTAGTGAGGTCCACGGTGGCCAGGCTGATAGCGTTGGGCTCCTCACACACCTGCGGCATGGAGGGCGTGCCCCTGCATCAGGATTGTTTTCTTTGGCTCGCGTGCCTGAGTGCTGCGAGACATCTGATACGCCCGGTAGTGGGCTCCGGCCCCGCCAAGGGGCCCACACAGATGCAAATATCGACACACGTATGCGACGCGCGCCACACCAGAGTTGCACACCACACGTGTGCTGAGCTTTTCCATCTGGTGGTGCTACTACTTGCAAGCAGACGTCTCACATTGCTTTCCACCCTGCCCAACGCACAAACGTACCGCCAGCCTGCCAAGAGCGCATGGGATGCGTGCCAATGATGCGTGCAGGCACCCTCACGCCGTCTGTGGCCTGCTCTCACCACGCAAGATGGGATGCGTGCCAATGATGCGTGCAGGCACCCTCACCTTGCCGTCCGTGGCCTGCTTGAACCACTCTGCAAACGCCCGCATGGGGTCGTCCACGTAAACCCTCATGTCATCGTCCTCCATCCCGCCGCGCGTGTAGGTGATGCGCATGTCCGCCACCTGCACGCACCACCGCCGCCACCACCACCTCTTCTCCGCTCTGTCCGCTGAACTCTGCTTTATGAGGCCTGCCTGGCGATCTTCTGTGACGGCTGCAGCATCAGGACACCTGTCATGCACGCCATGCAATGATGATGTCCGCTGTATGGGCATGGTGTGCCCTGCACGCACCACCACGACCACCACCACCACCACCACCAGCACCACCGCTGCCGTCAAGACCCCTGGGTGAGCTCACGCCTCATCATCACCTCTATAGCCCACACTGCGTGCGCATTTCACTGCCGCGCACCTCACCACCACCACACCATCACCTTCAACACCCGCTGCCTGATGCGGACTGAAGCCCCAAGTCTGCAAGCTACACACACACTCAGTCCACAAGCACCCTTGACCCACCTTTTGCCCCAGATCACCCACATTTGTCTTGCCCGGCGCCCCGTTGCTGGGCACTGCGGGCGTCAGGCGCACGTGCTGCGCAGATCCAGGGTACGCGGGCAGCTGAAGGCCGTACTTTTCGCGGATGGCCGGCGGCACAAACCTGCCGCCTACAAAGTGAGCGCGGCCCTGCGGTGGCACGGTTGCACGGTGCACCCCAGCCTGTCACTGTAGGGTCAGCGTTCCCTTTGCTCAGGGAAGCACCACTCTGCTACCCTGGCAAAGCAGCACGCCAAGGAGAGAGCACAAGTGGTCATGCTTGAGCACGCTGAGAGCACACGCACCATGACCATGGCAACCTAGTGCTGCTGTTTGCCATGGCCATGGTGCATGCGTTCCCATAGGTGCATGCGTTCCCATAGGTGCATGCGTTCCCAGAGGTGCATTGCTAAAGCATGGCCACTCCCTCAGCAAAGTGCTCTGCTTCCCTCAGCAAAGTGCTCTGCTTCCCTTGGCAACGCACCGAGAAGGTGGCGGCGGCCTGCTTGGGTGCGGTGAGGGACACGAGCGTGTCAGGCCTGAGGCCGTCCCCGTTGACGTCCCCACGCTCCACGTCCCAACCACTTGGGATATCCACGGACAGCACAGGTGGCGGCTGGGCGGGAGGGCTTAGCACCTGTAGGTGGGGCACGCAGGTGTACAAGCAGATCACCACCACCACCACCACCACCACCACCATCGTTGCAAATTGGCGTTCACGACAGGTGTGATGATGCTGCAGCCGTCACCAAAGATCGCCAGGCAGGCCTTGCCGAGCAAAGCAGGCGTATCTACATGCCAATGTACACGCAGGTGTGTGGAGCATCGAAGCCAGGAGGGCTTGGCACTTGGCGCGAGCCCGCCACGCACTACCGGGCACAGGGCAGCATGGTTGGCTGTTCAAACAAGGGCACTTTTGGCGGCAGGGGCGCAGGTGCCTGAGGCCAAGGGAAATCCAACGAACCTTGAGGATGGCGTCAAAGGGTGGGCGTGGCTCCCCCTTGAAGCTGAAGCCAAAGATGGCGTCCACCACCACATCATACTGGGACGTCAAGGGACCTGCAGCCTGCACTCGTGTCATTGGTCGCGAACGCGGCACTCAATGCTGCTACACTGATTGCCAGACATGGCTGTACCAGATGTAAAGCTCACCACACACTGCTGCTGCTGCTGCTGCTGCGCCGCCCACGCCCGCTGTGATGCCCGCTGCATGGCGTCTCTCGATGCAAGGCGGCCGGCACTCTGCCGTACCGTGATAGCGTCCCACTGCAGCAGGGGCACGTCTAGCGCCCGCAGCTGCGTCACCAGCCCGTGATACAGCGGCTTGTCGGTGGGCTTGGGCAGGCACACGTGCACGTGGTAGCCCCAGTGGTGCAGGTGGCGCGCCGCCACCAGACCGTCGCCGCCGTTGTTGCCGGGGCCGCACACCACCAGCACGCGGCTGCAGGTGCACGCGGGTGCGAGCGCACAGGGTAATGCATGAGTGTGCATACTAGAGTGCTGCTGCATTTGCACCGGCTGCTCCGTTGGCATCGTGCACTGACGGTGCTCGAGGTAGCGTGTGGCGTCCACCTGCTCAGGCTGCAGCTCGACACACCACCGCTGCACGTGAACACGCCCAGACCAGCATTCACTGCACCGACAGCGTTAGCCTTATATAAGCTTGCCTGTGCTGCGGCAGGGGGTACTGGTCGGCGAGCGCAGACGCCACCGAGAGGCCGGCAAGCTCCATCAGCTGGTCTATTGAGAAGCCCAATGAGCCCATGAGCTCCTCGTCGATAGCGATTGCCTGCGCCTGGCTCCTGCAGGCAGCGAATGCACGGCGCTGGGAGGTGAGGACGTCGACGTGCACACGCAGCCACAGCGATCCTGGCCGCTGGGAGCATGCCAGGCAGCTGCGGCGTGCCGTTCACGACATGCAGGCGCTGGCTGAGGGCGCAAACGCTGCGCAAATGGGCGGGGCAGCCTTTCGATGGGCAGTCTCGGTGATCGAGTGGATGCGCGAAGGCCACACGCACAAGTATGTGGCGTCCCGGGAGGCCCGAGCGAGCTGCTGCGCGACGGCGGACGTCGCCATAGTCGCCCTGTGGCGCTGTGGCGCGGTGTAGAGCGCTGGGCGGGACGCTGGAGCAGCGTGGAGGGGGCCCCGCACGGCACGCAGGGTGCGCAAGTCGGCAAATGGAAAGGTGCTGAGAGGCGCTGGGCGCACGTTTGCCAACCGCATCAGTGCCTGGAAGCTTAATCGCATGGCTCTGCATGATTGGTGCTTGATTGCGGCTCAAAGTCTGAGCCCTGTGCATGCCACAATCGGGGAGGAGGAGCGGCGCGTCCACGCTCGTCAGCGGCAGGAGAGTCTCAGTGCACCGCGGATTGGGCGGCGTGGGCGGTGTTTGGCGCAGCTTTGGGATCTTCCTTCTGTTCGCAGCCCAGGAGAGCGCAGCGATGGGGCGGGGGGACTCGCGATCGCCGAGCCGCTCAAAGCACAAGGAGAAGGACAAGAAGAAGAAGAAGGACAAGGACAAGGTGAGGGGGCACGCTGCCGCACACCGTGGACTTGGGCTGCCTGGGCGCCCAGCGAGCGCGTGACGGCCCCGCGAGCGCAACGAGGCGGTGCTAGCCGTAGATGCGCGTGTTTCCCGCTGCTCCACGGTTGCTGAAGCGGACTATCGAGGGCTCCAGGGACGCTCGCGCTGCCCCGTCGCGCCAATCGCAGGAGAAGGAGCGGGACAAAGCACACAGGGAGCGGGACTATGACGACAGGTGCGTGTCCAGCAGCTGCCACGGTGGCTCTGGGGCTCTGATGAGCACACGCGCCCCGCACGGGCAGGCGGACCGCACGTTTCTCCCCCGCGCAGAGCAGCGCAGCATCCAGGAGGCCGCACAGCACGCAGCAGCCAGCATCTACTGCCGATCTACAGCTCCTGAGCCACCTTTTGCACCACCTCGGGGCGAGTTTGCCACGTGTGCACACGTTCCGCGCCTCGCAGGGACCAGCACCGGAGCCACAAGCACAAGCGGCGGTCCTCACACAGCAGGAGCAGGAGCAGGTCACGCTCACGCAGCCGCTCCCCCTTGCCCCGGCAGCGCAGCAGTGCCGGGCCCTCCCGCGCTCCCAGCGCGGTGATCGTGCCTTCCGCGGGGCTCGACCATCTGCAGCCATCGCCATCCCCTAAGCCCGCTGCCCCAGCGCCCTCTGCAACAACAGCAACAGCAGCAGCAGCGAAGCCAGGGCCGTCGCCCACCCCTGCTGCTGTGGCAGCTGCCACTGCGGCGACCGCAGCGGCGGAGGCAGCGGAGGAGACCGCAAAGAAGGCGAGGGAGGCGGAGGCAGCAGAGCTAGATGCGGAGGTGGAGCGGAGGCGGAAGAGGGTGGAGGAGTGGCGGGCAAAGCGCCTGGCTGAGCAGCAGGTGCGCTGCCTCTTGTGTGTTTGGTTGCCTGTGGCTTGGTGCCTCAGTCACTGAGTCAGTGACTGTGGGCGCATCAGATGTCCAGCAGCACGTGGCGAAATGAGCAAGACGGAAAACTCTCTGCGCTTTTCAGTTGCCTGCCCACACGACGCTGACCTGATGGGCGCACCTCGTGTCCTCGTGCCCCAACGATCCCCCTTGGCTGCCAACGCCAACACCACACACATGATGAATCGCAGGCGTCCGAGCCACAGCAGCAGCCAGCACCAGCATCCCAGAACGGCCCTGCAGACGCGACCGCCAACGGCGACACCCCCATGCAGGACGCAGCAGCAGTAGCCAGCGGCACGGCTACTTCCGGCAGCAAGCGCCGTCTGGAGAACGGTGCTTCTGAGGAGGGTGATGGCACAGCAATCCCAGCTGTGCAGGATGCGGCAGCGGGCGGTGCTGCTGCTGTGGAGGGTGAGGATGAGGAAGGGGGTGGCGGTGGTGGTGGTGGTGGTGGTGATGATGAGGACGTTGGTTTTGACTTTGACGATGACGAGGACGGCGGTTTGAACGCGCGCGACGGCGTCAAGGGTGGGCGACGCGGTGTGGTGCGGCGGCGGCGGGGAGTTGCGGGGTGGTCTGCTGACGGTGGGGCAGAGGAGCTTGGTGCGGGTGCGGGTGCGGGGGCGATGGAGGTGGATGGTGGCGGCACGACGGAGGGTGGTTTGCCGGGTGCTGTGGGGAGGAAAGGGCCGAGTGAAGTGCCGGAGGGGGCGAAGGAGGAGGCGGTGGGGGTTGGGGGAGGGGAGGACGGGGAGGAAGAGGACGGGGAGGATGATCCGTTGGAGGCCTTCATGCGCGGGAACAGCAAGGCGGTGGCAAAGCAGGCGGCGGTGGACGAGCGCGCACTGGCTACAGGTGCGTGTGTGTGTGTGTGTCGATACTTGCATCTGTTTGGGCGCCTCGGCGGGGCCGGAGCCCACTAGCCTGCCCCGGGCGGTATCAGATGTGCGTGTCAGTGATGCCCAGTTCAAAGTGGCCCAACTCCCATTTGCTGTCTCACACTTGCATGAGACCGGCCGCAAAAGAAAATCACTGTCTTGTACAATCAACGCTGTGGAGGAAGCAATTGGGGCGTGCGGGTTGTGGACGCAGTGTTTTGTGATGCCGACAAGCTTGTGCTGTGCCTGGTGAGCAGGGCTTCAGCTGGCCACGCAGCACACCTCGCCTGTCTTGAGTTTGGACGGGTTGTTTTATCGCCTGTGTTAGTTCCCGGCGCTGGACTTTCTGCTTCCCTATGCGCTACTCCTGCCTGTATGCCTTGTGCTGCGGGACATCTGATACGCCCGCTGAGGCGCAAAAACAGATGTGAAAAACCACACGCACACACACGCATGCAGCAAGCGTTGCTGTGAGTCTGGTTGCTCCGAGTTGTTGCTCCGAGTTGTTGCTGCAGGCAACGGCATCAAGAAGGAGGAGGCGCAGGGCGGCGAAGAGGACGAGGAGGAGGACCCGTTGGATGCCTTCATGGCCTCCACGGTGCTGCCAAAGGTTCGTGTCGAGTTTTACATCTGGTGCGGCAATGTCTGGCAAGCAGATGAGCATATAGGCAGCACACACACATGGTGTGGGCAGTCGGCACCTGCACATTTAACAACTGTTTACAACAACTCTCACTCGCTGCTCAGCGCCACACACACCTGCCATTACTGGCCTCGGGCCGCCTTTCGTCCTGAAAGGCTTCGAGAGGCTGAAGGTACAACCGAGGAACGCCTGCTGAGGGTGCCTACTGCTTCCCGTGGCGTGTACTAAAGCTTCACTAAGCAAAAAAAGAGCTCTTCGCTTCGCGACGCAGGTGGCACTGAAGAAG
>QAXK01005464.1:0-12557 GCA_004335735.1 Chlorella sp. KRBP
AATCACATGTCACACAGCACCTCAAGTGGTGCCGGGTGATGCATGCTCTGGACTGGGCTGGTGCCTAACCATCCTCTGGATGCTGATCCTTGCGCCGAATGGTGCGGCAGGGTGCGGCCCCAATCCGTAAGTGCACACACGCATGGCAGGGCTCAAAACACACTGCGGCGCACTTGTTCTGCCAGCAGTGCTCGACCAGCAGCTCAACAGTGGTCTGCGCCCAGGCGTGCTTGTGGAAGGCGCGTGCGTGCTGCGCCGCCGCCAGCACAGCACACCTCCGCGCCGCCAGCAACTGCGTAACAACAACAACAGCGTCAGGAAGCAGTCCGGTGAACAGCACAGCCCACAGTAGCAGTGCAGCAGCAACAGCAGCAGCGTGTGCTCTTGAAGAACAAACGCACCTCTGCCGGGCCCCAGGCCGATGTGGGCGGCTCGTGCGGCTTGCTGGGTGGCTTGGGGGCTGGGGCCTGCGTTGTGAAAGCCACGGCACGCAGCCGTATGTCTGGTGCTTTGTTCAGCTGAGGAGGCCCATGATGCTGGAAGCTGTGCAATGCTATGCATATGCCTCACCTTGGGCGCAGGCTTGGGCGCAGGCTCCATCAGTGCTCCTAGCCCAAAAGGATCGTACTCATCCTCCAAAGCTGGTGGGGGCACGGGCGGTGCTGTTGGTGGTTGCTGCTGCTGTGGGCCTTGCTGCTGCTCGTCCTCCGCCCCGCCGCCACCGCTGGCAGATCCCGGCAGGTCTTGTGTGACGTGCGCATATGCCGTGTCTGCGGCCGCCTGCGCCTCCTCCACCTCTGGGAGCTTGTCCACCAACTCACGCAGCCGCGCAATCACCTGTGCGGGGCGGGCGATGCAGCAAAAGCAGCTTGGTCAAGCCAGCACGCATGCAGAGTGCACCCACCTTGACCCTGAACATTGCACAGCGAGAAGTTCAAGCAGCCACAGCGTCAAGCAGCCGCTGCAGGCGAACACGGCGCCTGGGCAGACCCTGGACTGGGCGCGCGGCCGGACGTCTGACTTTGGTTGCTGCTTTACGGGTCTGATGGCTCGGGCTGCATGTGCGTGCTCTCTGGTGCTCACTGTGGCTGTCCAATTGCAAGCGGTGCTACTTGGGCAGGGACCGCTCAAAAGCGAAAGTGCTCCCAGGTGCGTCCACAAGCTGCTGCCCTTCCACAGCATCACGCAGAGCTCCTGCCTCGCACCTTTGAGAAGACGAAGCTGTCGTCGGTCTGCATCTCGTTGCACATGACGCCCAGTGGGTGGTACACCTCGGTGATCTGCAGGCGCTCCGCCCGCACAAAGTACCCCGCCTGCACCAGCGCCTCCACCGCCGTCATGAGCTTGAGCACCTCCCTGCACCAACAAGGCACCACCACCACCACCACCATCACTCCCAGCAGGTTGCTGCGTTTGCAGGCCCTCCCAACCCAGCAACGCTCAGCTGGCCTCGCCACCAGCACCTTGCTCGGCACGCGCTGCTCTCAAGCAGCCGCTGCAGCCCACCCGCCCTGCACAGCGCCCACCTGCGGTTGACGGGGTCCACCAGGTGCTTGTGGCCGCCTGGCTTGAGGGAGAAGACGGTGCGCACCGCGTCAAACACCAGCATGCGGTGCGGCTTGCCCAGCGTGCTGCTCTCTAGCAGCTGGCGCAGCAGTGGGGAGGCCTTGGCGAACTTGGACGGGTTGCCGATGTGCGCCGTGATGCGCCGCAGGGCCACCGACACCTGGTCCTCTTCTTGCGCTGCTGGTGGTGGTGGTGCTGCTTGCTGTGGTTGCTGTGGTTGTCTAGGGTCCTCCTCATCCTCCTGGTGCCGCGGGCGCTTTCGTAGGTGCACATCCTCTGCCTGAGGCTCTGGAGCGTGTTGCTGGGGTGCCTCCTCTTCCTCCTCGTCCTCCTCTTCGTGCCTGCGCGGCCTCCGCCTCAGGTGCTGCTCCTCAGGCTGCTGCTCTTCCTCCTCAGCCTCCTGCTCCTCCTCCAGGCCCGCCAGCTCATCATTCTCCTCCTCTTGAGGAGGTGCTCTCCTCCTGCGCTGCTGCCGCTCCTCGAGCTCCTCGTCCGAATCTGACACGGCAGCGATGCGGCGCTTCTCCTCCTCGGGCAGGCCACCGAACAACGCCATCGGAGAGTTCTCGCACTTGATGAAACGCACCGCAGTTCCAAAAAGTTGCATGCACTGCAAGCCCTGGTGGCACAGGTTCAAAAATAAAAAACGGAGACCAGAGCAGAGATGATTCTGCTTCATCAGGGTCAGGGTCAGTCGAAGCACTCTGCGTCAGACGATCCCAGGCGTCCGAGATCCCGCCAGCGAATCAGCAACTCAGGAGCGCTGCAACACCTCCCTCACGCACTCCACCAGCGCCGCCCTGCCCTGCCCAGCTTCTGCGCCACCGTCTGGCTCCTCCCCAACGTCGTTCAGCCACTCCCTCAGGTCGTCCACTGTGTCAATGTCCCGGAGCACGGGCAGGGTGCTGGGCGGCGCCACGTCAGCGTTGACGGCCTGCGCCGCCGCCAGCGTGTCCTGCAGCACCGTGGACGTGCTCCACGTGATGCCCTGCACGTGGCGCCAAGAGGGCAGGCAGCGTCCACCCTTCTTGTGCGTCCACATCGCCACGTGCCACCCAGCCACAGCAAGCCAGCGTGCCCAACAGAGCCCGCACCTGGAACAGCTCAGGCGCCACCCGGTCCCTGGCTCCCACAAGGTAGTACCCGCCGTCAGCTGCAGGGCCAAACACCGCCTGGTGCGCGTCCAGCGCCCGCAGCGCTGCCTCCATCACGCCAGCACCTAGGTCCGGCACGTCGCTCCCCACCAGCAGCACCTGTGTAGTGCTCGTTTGTGCATGGACAGGCTTGTGACACACCGGCATCGGCAGTGGCGGGTAAGGTTGCTCGTGAGTCTCGGTGGCTGTGTCTCCAGCAGCGCGCACCTTGCGTACTCCGGGCTGGCTGAGCTGCGCTGAGAGGGCGGCGCACATCTTGACGCCCAAGTCGGGGTCTGGGGACTGGGGCAGCACGCTGATGTGGTGCAGCGGTGGTGCGGCGCCTGGCTCGTGCGCCTGCCCATCGCCCTGCACGCAGTGCGGTGGCGCCGTGATGCCCCAGGTGCCATGCGTGCGGGTGCTAGACCACAGCACCTGCACAGGCTAGTGCATCTGCCAGAGCACGCCGTGCACCGCACCTGTGGCAGCAGCACCTCGTCCACCCACGCCCGCACTGGCTCGGTGGCGTCGCCGCTGCTGTGCTGCACCACCAGGGAGCAGCGTGGCCCAGCCAAGCTGGCGCAAGCGCGGATGACGCAGGAGGAGCAGGCCCGGTACACGTCGCACGCGGCCTGCGCGCCCACGCCTGCGGCAAGGCGGGTCTTGACCCTGCCGGGCACGGGCAGGCGCACGAACACGATGATGGAGCTGCGCTCCCGCTCCTCCTCCTCCTCCATATACAGAGGAGGAGCTTCTCTTTGCTCCTGCTCTCCACAGCAGGCGGGGGCTTGCGGGTGGCTTGCGAAGATCCGCGAGAGCAGCAGCGAGCAAGAGGATACGCTTGCCACCACCACGATGACGATGATGCTGGCTCCGGCGTGCCCGATGCGCGTGGCTCGGCACCTCGCACGATCCTGCCCGGCCGTGTGGCAGGGGCACCCACGGACATCCACGCCGTGCAGCACTGCGGGCGCACTCAGGCCGCACATGGCGCGGTCCTCGCAGCTGGTCGTGATGGCGAACAAGGGATTCGGCTCCACCGACACGCAGCAGCCCACAAGCAGCAGCAGCACTGGGCAGCAATCACAGGCAGCAGCAGGGGCGCCGCAGGACGACGCAATTGAGGCCCTGGAGGCGCGCATGGTGAGCCGCACTTGGCCCGCATGGCCACCGGAGCCGCCACGCGTGCATGGCGGGGCGCATCGCCACAAGCTGGGGCGGACGACGCGCAGACTGGGCCACTGCAGGCTCTATGGCGTGGAGGCACTCCTCCATGGCGGTGGCGTGCCCATCAGCCACGCGACCCGTGGCCACATTCGCACGTGCGCAGAGGAGTCGGCGGAGCAAGCGCATCGAACCCAAGGTCAAGGTGGAGAGCGCCACGGTGGAGGCGGTGCAGGGCAAGACGGAGATCACGCCGCAGCAGCAGGCCGAGGGCAACTTTGTCCTGGCCATGCTCTTCCTGTTTGGCCTCGTCATGGCGGAGGGGCTGCTCATCGCCGGCTCGGTGAGCAGCGTGGTAGCGGGTAGCAGTGCACAGGCATGGCAGCGGCATGGCAGTGATTTGACACGGCTGCAGCGCTGTGCACATCTGCAGCGGTCTTTCAGTCGCCGCCCTGGTCGGCATCACGATACTGCCACTCAAGCGTGCCTCGCCTGCCCACGCACACCGCAAATGCACCATGCGCAGGGTTTCCTGCCCGAGGACTGGGACGCCTTCATCGAGGACACGCTTTACCCCAACTACACTGGCCTGGTGGGGCTCTTCCTGGCCACCAGCACCGCCTACGGGCTGTGGAAGATTGGCAAGCTGCCGCTGCCCTTCCTCGGCGCGCCACCACCAGAGAGCAAGGAGTGAATTCACGCACTAGACTGCACACACCTGTTTCCCTGACCTGCAGCGGCTGCTTTCCTGAGCCAACAGTTTTGTCGATTATCGTGCGGACGAACGAGCGCTCTTGCAGAGATTACCCCCTTGTCCGTGCAAGCCGTGCGAATGTACAAATCATGGAACCGTGAGCACCTCCACGGCACGGTCACTGCTACTCCCAGCTGCTGCGCCTTGGTGGGAGATCCCGTTGCCGTTGGCGTGCTGAGCGCCGTTGCTGCCGGAGTGATGCTCTGCTGGCGAGGCCTCGGCTGGAACACGCATGCAACATGCGTCCGGCGACACCTCCACCTGCTGCTCAGCCCCCGCCTCCTCCTCGCCTCCAGCCTGCGTGCGCTGCTGCTGCCCATCCTGCTGCGTGGTCTCTGCCCGTGTGGCCTGATCAGGCTCCTGCCCGGCGAGCACCACCACGTCGCTGCGCTTGGCCCCCGCCCGGTCCTCACCACGCGGGAACCGCAGTATGGGTATCTGCGCAAACACGCACGCGCGCACACGTGCACACACCGTGTTGCCAGTGAGTACCTGCCACATCATGAGCATGACCACCCGCCCGTCAAGCGCAGGCTCCCACACGCAACCCGTGCACTGCAGGCCTGCAATGCCCTGCGCACGTGCACCTGCACCTGCCGACCGGCCCTCGTTCTTTTGCTCACCCGCGGCGGCCCGGCCATGCTGACCACGCTGCGCTGTGCCAGGTCCGGCATGGGCCCCTGCCTGGGTGGCTCGTCCAGCACGTGGTCGGGCAGCAGGTGCAGCGACTTGGCCAGGACGTCCGCCACACTGACGGGGTCGGAACGCAGCAACAGGTCCACCTCGGTCTTCCACCTGCGCAACAGCCAAGGGCGCGAGCCAGCGCACACGCAGTGACAAAGCGCACTGCACCCTCCATCCGTGCTTTGACAGGCAGGCGTTGAGGGCGACGGCGAACAAAGCCTGGTGCTGGGACCTGTGGGTCCATATCAAACAGAGTGCAGCGATGGGCACACACACTTTTTGGAGCCTGGTTCCCCGTGGAAGAGGTTGAGCAGCGGCTTCATGAGCGTGCGCACGCTGGGGTCCACCCGCCCGTCCGTGTGCAGTACCGACCAGCGCCGCTGTACCGCCTCCGAGTACTGCTCGTACTGCGACAGCATCTGCGCAGGGACATACATGCGGGCGTGCAACGCACGCACGCTTGATCTCAATCACGTTCCAATGCTGCTCTCCAGCCTGCCTTGTTGGGACAGCGGCCCCTGCAGCGGCCCCGCTTCCTTGCCAAGCAGAGGCACCATCAAGGCCACGCCGCACCCTTGCTGCCCCTGCACCCCGCTTCCTTGCCAAGCACAAGCGCCACCAACGCCACGTTGCACCCTTGCTGCCCCTGCACCCCGCATCCTTGCCAAGCACAAGCGCCACCAACGCCACGCCGCACACTTGCTGCCCCTGCACCCCGCTGCCTTGCCAAGCACAAGCGCCACCAACGCCACGTCGCACCCTCGCTGCCCCTGCACCCCGCTTCCTTGCCAAGCACAAGCGCCACCAACGCCACGCCGCACCCCTCCCTCCACCCCTTGCTGGCCCCGCCCGCCCGCCTCACCTCACGCCTGCTGAGCGCCCTGTTGGTGGGCTCACCAAACACGGCGCGGTCAGCGTCCCCCAGCACGTTCCACGGGTCGTTGTACGCCTGGCGCCCAATCATCACGCCCTCAATCCACCGGCTCTCAGCGCCGTTGCCGCTGCCCCCGCCACTACTCCTAGCGTCATTGCCATCACTGACGTGCCCGTTCCCGTTGCCGTTGCCCAGGACGGGCAGCTCCCCTTGCTGCTGTGCCAGCTGCCAGGGCATGCCGCTGGAGCCGTCCAGAAGCTGCACCTCCCCTGGCTCCTCCTCCTGCGCTGGTGGCTGTGTGTCCTCGTCAGCGCCACCGCAGGGCAGGGGCAGCGCAAAGGGCCCCGTGTGGTCTAGGTAGGCTCGGGCCTCGTAGCTGCCCTGGATGCCACCGTTCAGGCTGCACGAGGGGCGGCGGGGGCACAAGCGGGAGCAGTGGGCGATGGACGATTGCGAACGCCAGTGAAGGACTGTGAACAGTGGACGAAAGCTCGCTGTTGAGTTCGCAGGGAGCAGCTGGCGGTGAAAGACAGCATGAGAGCGCTGAGCTTGTGGCAGGAGCTGTGAGTCGTGCCAGGCTGGGGGGGATGGGGCGTGCCGGCGCGCGCACCTGAACTGCAGGTGTGGGAACTCGTGCTTGAGCGCGTACACCCAGGCGTAGCGCAGCGGGGGGACGGTGCGGTTCTGGTGCGGGTTGAGGCCCTGCATTGCAGCGGCGAGCGCGTGCAACGGCGGGAGCAGCATGGAACAGTGGTTGCCCAGGGTGTAGCAAGCAAGAAGTCAGGCAGGCATGGCACCAGCAGGCAAGCAGGGCGTGCCCCACACCTGGCCAGGCCCCCGGCCCATGTGTGCTCACCTTGAGCAGGCACTTGCGCGCGTGGATGATGAAGTGCCGCGTGGGGGACCCCTCAGACACCACCTTGACGAACCGACGCATGGCCTCGTAAGAGTCCACCTGCGCACGGGCAGCCCACCAGCACCCATGTTGAGGCGGCAACATGCAGCAAAACACTTGGGCAACCTATGCACCTCACCAAGCGTGTTCAAGCTGCCCCAGGTGCACTGCCGTCCTCCTCCGCTAGCACAGCATGAAGCTATTTTCCGTCCCCGTCTGCTTCCCCCGCCCACACAGCGCGGTGCTGCTCACACACTCACGTCGTCGACCCCTAGCCTGCACTTGACTGTGACGGGCACGCCTGGTGCTGCCTGGGCAATGGCGGCCATGCAGCGCGCCACCAGCTCGGGCTCCATCATCAGGGAGGCGCCAAAGCACCCGGCACCAGCCACGCGGTCACTGCGCGCGGGCAGGCAGCAGGGTGCGGCCATCCGCACGCGTGGTGAGCGGCCCATAAGCGGGCAAAGCGTGAGCGAGCCGCGGCCGCAGTTGCTGGGTCCCCTGCGCCGGGCCAGCCCCTGAGCTGCCCCCTGCCCCACCACAAGCAAGCACACCCCAGCAGAGCAGAGACCACGCTGCAGCCTCACCTGGGGCAGCCGCAGTTGAGGTTGATTTCGTCGTAGCCGTACTCTGCCACCTTTTTGGCCGCCGCCCCGAGCGTGTCGGGGTCGCTGCCGCCCAGCTGGAACACGATGGGGTGCTGCTCGGGCGGGAACCACAGGAACTTGTCCAGGACGGGCGTGTTGGTGATGGTCTTGTCCACCACCATTTCGGTCCACAGCCAGGTGCGCCGCGAGATGAGCCGGGCCATCTGGCGGTAGTGCACGTCCGTCCAGTCCATCCTGGACAGTCATGGCACAGGCACACGGGCACAACCACGGCGTAAGGCTTCCCAGCCGCAGGAGCAGCTGCCTTGCGTCGGGGCACGCGCCGAGCAGTGCGCACATTGGGGCGATGGAGAGCAGCTGCCGTCCGCTGGTGGACGTTGCGCCGCTGCTGTCCTGCTGCGAGGCCTCCTCCTGAGCTGAAGCCATGGCCGCCCTTGTGCTGCTGCTGGCGCGTGCGAGGCTCCAACGGCGTGGCTCTCTCGCGGCGTGCAGCGCGCCCTTGCTTCTCGACGGCAGCAGCACCAGCATCGCTCTGCGCACGCGACGCTTCTTGAAGCACTGCCGCTCCTTCTCTCCGAGCGAGCAAAGCTCTGCGGGTGGACTCGGGCCATGCCGGCGGCGAGGGAGCGCAGCAGAAGAAGTGCAGCATCATGGGCTCCCCTTACTCAGCTGACGGTTCCACCAGTGCCAGCGCCTGCCCAATCTGCGCCTTCCTGGAGGCCGGGCCGTGCGCGGACCAGCACAAGGTAGGCGCACGCGTCCTGCGGTGCACCTTGTGGCGTGGTCGCAGGCAGCAAGCGCATGCACGCCGTGTGTGCACCCTTAGATGCATGGTGCTGCCTGCGTGCAGGAGTGGGTGGCGTGCCGGACAGCGGCCAAGGAGGCCGGAAAGGACTATGTGGACGAGTGCGGGGACACGGTGAGCTGAGTGGAGGGCTATGGGTGATGTGTGGGCCTCAGCAGGGAGGTGCTGCGGGCCGTGATGCGTGGGACTCGGCGCGTGATGGACCAGCGTGATGGACAGGTCCGCGGCGTGATGGAGCGTAATGGCTCCCTGCCGGCCCTGCGCTGGCGCAGTTCAAGACGTTCCTCACGTGCACGCTCAAGCACGAGTACTACGAGCCATTCCTGGAGATGCTCAACCTCGGCGGGGGGGACGACGAAGGAGCGGAGGCAGGCTCTTCGGAAGAGGGAGCGGAGCAGAAGGCTGGTGGCGACAAGGGCAGCAGCAATGGCAGCAGCAGCACTGTGACGTCCAGCCAGCAGCAAGCAGGCAAAGTACCCGTGGCTGCGCCCGGGTGACGTGTTGGGTGACGTGTTGGCGAGCAGCGGTGACCAACAGGATGGACTGGACGGATGTGCACCACCCGGGTCTCGCGGCGCACCTGGCTGTGGACCGAGATGGAAGACCATCACCAACACGCCCGTCCTGGACAACCCATCGTGTTCCCGAGCGGCCCGCGCAGCACCCGAGCAGCAGCCCATCGTTTCCAGCTTCCCTAACCCTCTGCCCAGAGTTGCTGGATGGCAAAATTCGGCGTCTGGCAAAATTTTGATTTGAACCTGCTCTCCTCGTTCTCCTCTCGCCCAATCGACGCAGCCAGAGTAGGAGGCGAGCTCGGTCTAGCCCAGCCCCTGCAGCAGCAGCAGCGCTCCTAGGCCTGCGCTCTTCGCTCCTCTCCCATCATGGCAGACGAGGAGAAGCAGCAGCTGCTCAGCAAGACGCCGTCGCAGGAGGCGAGTGCAGGCAGCGCAGCAATTGGCACAACTGCGTCGTCGTCGCCTGGCGCTCAGGGGCTGCTGCTTCTCGCGCGTGCTGTTTTCTGCAGCCCGAGACGCCGAAGAAGTCGGAGTCAGAGAGCAAGGATGGGCCCACCAAGCCCCACCCGATGCTCGCAGCCTTCTACTGCGCATCCAACATCATCGTGGCAGGTAGGACGTCGGAGGAGGAGCGCGTGTGGGGAAGGCACAAGGGAGATCGACAGGTTGAGCGTGCCCCGCACCGCCCGCTGCAATTGCCCGCAGCGTCCATCGTGTTTGCGAACAAGGCAGTCTTCTCGTACTACAACTTCAAGTTTGTGGTGGCGCTCACCTGGATTCACACGGTGAGAAGGAGCCCGAGGCTGCAGCAGGCTACAGCCTGCGCCAAACAAGCAGCAGGAGCAAGGGCAGCAGCTGCAGCAGCAGGACGTGGTGGTGGTGCTGCAGCTGCCGCTGACACGTGAGGAGCGGAGCAGGTGGGGCGCACCAGGTTCTCGTCGACTGCGAACGCACTGCACCGCACCGCACATGCGGCCTGCGCAGGTGTTCACATGGGGCGGCATGATGACGCTGTCAGCCCTGGGATTCTTCACGCCCAAGAAGCTGCCGCCCGCCAAGGTCATTCCCGTGGCGCTGGGTTTCGTCGGTTATGTCGTGCTCTGCAACATTTCGCTGCAAATCAACAGCGTGGGCTTCTACCAGGTGCGGATTCAACAGCTTCTACGGGGCTGCAGAGGGTCTGTGCTAAGGAGCCAGCAGCGCGGAGCCGGGCACCGAGGTCTCACTGGTGCAGACGACCCTCTCCCACCGCACCCACACCCACCACTCGTGCAGATCATGAAGATTGCCATTGCGCCGACCGTGGTGGTGATGGAGTACTTTATGTTCAACAAGCTGCCCAGCCGCCTCATGCTGGTGGCCGTCTTCATCGTGTGCGCCGGCATCACGGGCGCCACCGTCTCGGACAACGTGGCCATCAGCAACATGCAGGGCCTCATGGTGGGCTTTGCCGCCACGCTCGTCACGGCGCTCTACCAGATCTGGGCGGGCTCCAAGCAGAAGGAGCTGCAGGCAAACAGCTCGCAGCTGCTGCTCGCCTACACGCCGCACGCCACGTGGCTGCTGGGCGGCCTCGTGCCGCTGTTTGAGAACGTGGGGTGGACCGACCCCAAGCCAGACACGCTGCTGGGCTTCAACTACACCACCGAGGCGGTGTTTGCCATTGTGCTGTCGGCGGTGCTGGGCATCCTCGTGTCGCTCACCACCTTCCTGGTGATTGGCGCGACGAGCTCGCTCACCTACAACATTGTGGGGCACCTCAAGACAGTCATCATCCTCACGGGAGGCGTCTTCATCTTTGGGGTGAGTTGGGCTTGAGCCAATAGTAGTGGCACAGGGTGGAGGCGCCTTGCTGGGTGATGGACGACCAGGACTGCACCGCCTAGGGAGGAGAGCATGTGGGTCCGTTGAGCTCTGCATCTGGCGCAGGGCCTCACACGTGGGATGCTGCGTTGTGCACACTTGTGGTTGATGCGCGCAGGACTCCATGCCCATGGAGCGCTTCCTGGGCGTCTGCGTGGCCATGTGCGGCATCGGCTGGTACACGCAGCTGCTGGCCACCCAGGCCAGCGTGCCAGCGCAGCCAGTCATCAAGCAGATGCCAACCATGCCAGCCAGCACCAAGAGCACGTCAGGCGGCGGCGCACCGCCCATCTCAGCCCCGTAATCGTTAGAGTGCACTTTCGGACGCCTGCGCTGAGCCTTAGGTGCTTCTCCGCTAGCTTTGCCGTGCTTTGCAGTGCTTGACGGCTCTGGGTTGCTGGCGGGTTGACACCGCATGCAGGGTGTTTGTGGCAGCGTGCACGAGCACTGTGCAGCTGTAGGGGAGCGGGTGTGGATGTGGTGACCACGTGTACAGGACTCGTTCAGGCCTCAGCAGCTCCTGATTCATGACATTTCTTGCGCAACAGGCTGGGTGTTGGTGTGTGGACGCGACTCCGGGTGATGCTTTTCACCTGCTTTGTAAGCGCTGTAAGTATTTGACCTCCCGATAAGTTGCATTGACACGTTCAATGACGCTTGACGCAGCACGCTGCAAAGCTTCTGCCCACAAGCAACACACAGTCCTCCTGCAGCGCACTCCTGGCAGCAAGGTCTGGGCAGCAACTCTGCGCATCCAAAAGCAGCAGCGGGAAGGGAGAGCTCAATGCAAGCAGAGCAGCACAACAGTGTGCGCGTTCGGCAACAGGTCATCAGGACAGGAGGCTCACGTGGTCTCGTGTCGGTCTTCAGGGCCCGGGTTCCATGAATATGCAACGTCAAAGACACCAAGCGCGCGGCACAGACAAGCAGCCGCGTCTTGTTGGCAATGCTCAGTGCTCGACAACGACGACTCATACACACACCCACAACCATACGATCAGGACACACCGCATACACGCGGTCACGCACGTCATCGACCCCACTGCCAGGCATGAGCCCATCCCCCCCACAGCACGCTGCGTGCAGCCATGTTCTTGCACAGGCGTCAAGAGCGATGCGCACATCATGGGGCGCCCAGACAGCGTGCAGCAGTGCAAGGTGGCGGAGTCGCGACTTGCACTCGCGCCGCCAGAGTGCCATACCGATGGCGGGGCATAAATCCAGCAAATGCTAAGGAGTGCCTCATCACACGAGGCGCTGCAAGAAAGGCATAGAAGGCGCTGGGTCAGGAGCAGAGCAGCATTGTGCCCAAATCGTTGTTGGGCGAGAATTGGTCAGTCTTTTGGGTCATGGCAAACCCGGGTTGAGTTGTGGCTGGGAGTGTTCGGGCGGTGGGTCTTCGGAATGTATACCTTTGTGTGTTCAGCACCACCGCATCTCCTCACACCACCTCACTCGCAACACTATCCGTCAAACAAATGTGTCGTGGAATGGGAGTCAACCCCCACGCAGAAACAGCAGCCACCACAGTCTTGCGGCCACAGGCGGACAACCTTCAGGCGGAGGCAAGCACGCGCCTGCTAAAGTTCGAAAAAGGCATTGTGCTGTAGTCAGGGGAGAGAGCAAGAGCGCCGGCCTGGGCCTGCTGCTGCTGTGACCAGTTGGCCTGCAGCACGCGCACCAATCAGGCCTGCTG
>QAXK01005470.1:0-15890 GCA_004335735.1 Chlorella sp. KRBP
GCCCAAGGACATCCAGCTGGCGCGCCGCATCCGCGGAAGTGGCGAGTGGGGTGGGTGATGGCTCTCAAAACAGCTTGTCGGACGGTCTGGAAGCGATCTGTTGTTCACGGCCAACAAAGCAACAGCGGCGACTGGGATAAGGCAGATATTCCAATTACCCATACGACTCATATGATGCTGATCGTGACGTACTGGTTGTTTGACAGCTGCCTGCTGCAGAGTTGGGTGGAAGTGCTGGCTCTGGGTTCAGCTGTCCTTAAACCCCACATTGAAATTGAGTTGTACCTTGAGTGAAGCTCTGGCAGGCAGTGCAGTGCATTGTATTTTATTATTATTGTTAATATCATCATCATCATCATTATCATAATTATTGGAAGGGGTTGCTGCAGCACCAGTGCCCAGCTTGGTCAGCTTACAGGGGCTGCAGCTGGTTAGAAGCAGCGGTCTAGTCCCTGAGCGCTGCTGGTGTGGTGCAAGTGTAGTTGTGATAGCTGGTGGTTGGCAGCGACTGTGGCAAGCTTGCTGCAATGGTGCTGCATTGCGTCCTTGCTACGCTTGTTCTGTGTTCTCTGGAGCTGTGTTAACGTTGATTTGAGGGCTGCCATCCGTGGAAGCAAGTTGAAATCAATCAGAGCACGGCATGCACAGTGTGCCATGCATTGCCGGCTCATATCCAGCAGCTGGAACTTGTGCAACAGCTGGAACCTGTGTAACTCCTGCAAGCTGTACTATCGTAAAGCACCTGCAATGCCTTGGTGTGCCTGTAAGATACTGAAGCACCGCTGCTGCTCCTCGTGCGGCATTGCTTGGCACCAATGCGTACAAGAAGTTCTGCACAGCATCCAGATCAGCTTTGCAGCATAACAGGCAGACATACAACCTATGTAGGTCTCAATCCCTCAACCACCAACCACGCAATCTATGGGCCATGTCCAGTTTTACCACGGCAGCAAGTGCGATCATGACTTGCACAACAGTCTGCTGCACATAGGCCACAGCAAGGGAGAGCACAGCACACTGTAAATCACTGTACCACCTGTCTCAGGGTCATCAACACTGCATGCTGCCTTGTCAACAGTTGGGACTGTCGGGCACCAATCTGCCAATATGTCCTGCAACTCAAGCCACCAGCCCCTGCTGGGCGCCCGTCACTGCTGACATGAGGGCTGACAGGCAGGGCTCCACAGCCTCAGGTACTGTTGCAGCTGACACCACCTGCAGGCACAGGGCGCACGCAGCAGTTGCAGCGGCGGTGGCAACTCGGCAGACATGCAACGCAGTTGACAGAGCCAACACAAGCCTTCCTGACTCTGTCAGTGACAGATTCCATGACCCTTTCACCGCTTTTGACTCGGCCAATGCTTCAGTAATGTGAGGGGTGATCAGCCCTGGACTCACCGTACTCCATGCATCAGCAGCCAGCTGCAGCGCCTCTGGGCTGTTGCTGCAGCAGCTGACCAGCTGCAGCACTGTATGGGCTGGGTTGCTTCCCGGGCACGTATAGTGCAGCATGATGCCCTGTCCTATGCCCTTGTACCTACAGGCATCGACAGCACAGCGGTGAGAGTAGCACAGCATTTGCCCTGAAAATCCAGCTGGCAGTGCTTTGCATCAAAACATGCCTGGTCGCTCGCAGCCCGCAGAGTGCGCTGTGCACTAGTACTGTGCGCTTGTTGCATGGTTGGCTAGTTTTGGAGCGCACACTAATGGAAACACAGTCATTTGATCACTGATGCAAACTCCAAGGCGCTGCCACTGCGCTGTGGAGTCTGGGCCTGGCTGCTGCTGCTCACCGTGCATCACACGCCAGCTGCAGCACTGCAGGGTGACAGCCCAGGAGGTGGGGCAGCATCACAGCACACACCCTGAACGTGTTTGCCATGCTGGCACACCTGCAGCAGAGCATGCACAGAAGCATGCTGGAGATGACAAGGTTGGGGTGAGCTGAGCACTCCATGACATCTTTGTGGTGCACTCGGTGCGTCATCGCAGCAGGCCAGGGTTTGGGTGCGACCATCAAGTGCCTGGCAGCACTTCTGCAGAAACACAGCCTCCCCAGGCGTCCCACTTTCTTGCATTTTGTTGCACTGCTGAGGCGTGCTGATCAGATTCAGAGCAGTATGCTTGCAGCGAGTTCCCAGCTGGTGCGCATGCAGAGGCCACACTGCTGAAACAGTCATGCAGCCTGCAGCACTGTGGCCCTGTGTGTTGTGTGGGGCAGCTGCGCACCTCTGCATGAAGACTGGGCTGTCAAGGCTGTGTGTTGGGTCTGTGGATGTCACCAGCATAATGGCAAGCGGGGCTGAGAGCGTGGGTGAGGTGGCGATCAAGTCCTGCAAGCACAGAAGCAGCAGGCGCACCTGTGTGAGCGTCCCACACATACAGTGGTGCCAACAGCCCTGGAAGTCGTTGACAACGTGTGCAGCTGTGAGTTGTGCTAAGCCTGTCTGCGGGCTGTGATTGGCACAGCTGACAGCAGCGGCTTGCTGTCAAAGGTCTGCTGAGGTTCGTGTGTTTGGCACCTGGCAGTGTGTTTGGTTGTGCGATGCTGTGTGTAGCTGTGCTTGTGCATCTGCAGGCGGCCAACCCAGCCCATGTCAAGGGTTCTGCATGGTGCTCACAGGTATGCAGGAGTGCGAGTCCCTGGTTTTGAGCCCAGCCTGGTGCAGTATACTGCAGTCAAGCTGTGGGCCAGGCTGATCTGGAGCTTTCCGCATGATGCAAACGCCAGCAGCAGACGGTGCAGGCGCTGTCGTCGGTGCTGGTGGCACGGGTCTGTTGGTTGCTGGTGGGAGCTCGTAGCATGAGGCAAAAGGAAGTGCGCGATCCCCGTCGCTGTCCTCTGTGTGCTGCATAGCCGCTGTTACATGACAAAGAGTCGCCACTATTCCGAGATGAGCTACTGATGTTGGAGCGGGACTGCCAGGAGTTCTTGGGAGGCTGTTCAGCGCTTGGTTGCCTGCTGCAGCTCAAACTGTTGAGTGTGAAGGGAAACTGACCGCTTGATAGGTGGCTTGACACTCTCTGAGCTCTGTTACTGATCTTGTAACAGCCTGTGACCGCACAACCACTGCAGGTGTGCGTGGTGTGGGCGCAATCACTCAAGCAGTTGCCTGGCCCACCATCCCACTGTCAAACCTTCAGCCATGCTTCGTGTGATGCATGTTGAGAGCGCTGCAAATTATGCTTAAATCAGATGCTCGGTATCGAGCGGGGGCAACAGAAGGAGAACCAGACGGGCACTGAAGCTTCAAATCGAGTTGAATCAGTCAAAACCCGCGTTCCCCGTATGAAGGCCGGTCCACTGCGCCTTGTGCTGCCATGAGAACGGGAGCACGCAGATAACAAGCTTGCACCAACATCTTGCGTGCCCTGCAATTCGCGTCCAGACGTGCTCAACAACACAGCCAGTGCTCTCAACACTCTACGGCACCAGAATGCTTCATGAAGTCAAAGCCTAGAATATTTTTCTCTTTGTTGGCGTTGTGCTACTTGGAGGTGCGATGCACGCACCCAGGCTCATGCAGCAGCTGCTGGCGAAACGCTGATGGTGTCCAGCTGTGCTTACAACGCCCTTGTTTGTTTGCCTGCAGATTGTTTTGTGGACAGCGTGTTTGGCAGCTAACGGAGGGGCTATCGAAGGCCACAAGTACCTGCAGCGCGAGACAGTGAGTAGTTCTGCGTGTGTGATCACACCCGCCAGTGCTCTGTATCAGGCATCCTTTACAGTTCGCCATCTTCGCAATGACATGTCTCACGCTTCGCGCACCTTCCTGCAGGGGAACCTCAAGGCGTTCACAGGCGTCTCGCACCCCACGCCTGACCTGATTGATGAGCTTGCGCTTGCTATCTGTGAGCACCACACAGCCCTCGAACACCTGTGCCTGCAGCAGCAGTTCAACGCTTGGAGTGTGATCACCTCTGCTATACTACAGCAGCCGCACGCGCAAAGCCTAAGGGCCTTCCCGGTGAGTACTGTTGGCATGCCCTGTCTGCCTGTCTGACACCCTGCCACCCGGTGCAACACTCTGCCTGCCCTGCAGAACAACCTATTTCGGTTCCACCAGTAGCATGTCGATTGCACAGTTGAGTTGCTGCACGTAGAGCTCGACCAGCGGCTTTCTGGTGTGTTGCTCACCAGCTGGTGCATCACTCGATGTGTGTCCTTCTGTCTGTCTGCAGGCCGTCCAGGGGTTGCCAGCACCCTTCACTGGCGTGCAGGCTATCGACTGACCCCCGCCGCAATCAGCAGCAGCGGCCGCTGGTGTAGTATAGGCAGGAGTAGTTGTAGCATCAGCCTAGCCATTCGGTGGTATCTGGACAGCGCAGGTTACCAGCAGACGGCAGGTGCATTGGGCCCTGACGACGCCACGTGTGGAACAACTGTACAAGAAGAATACGTCAGGACAGCCAGCAGTAGCAGCTGAGTGCACAGCGCCAGCACTCTTGAGACAAACAACCCTTGTTTAGTACAGCAGTGTAGGATACTTTGCACAGCATGGACGCCAGCACAGACAACAACAGCACGAAGCCAGGCAGCAACGCCAGGCGGGGTGGCTGGGGCCCTTTCAGGCTCTTGCCCCGCCTGCCACTCCCTGGCATCCCAGTGCCGAGGTTGCCCCTGCCAGGCATCCCGGGCTTCAGGCGCAACAGCAGCAGCAGCAGCAGCGCCGCCAGCAGCACGACACGCATCAGCGCGGGCGGCAGCGCCGCCAGCCTGACCCTCTCCTCCACAGACGCCAGCCTGGCGGGTACTGCCAGCCTGGCAGCGACAACAGCCAAGCCCAAGCTGCAGCTGAAGCCCGCCTCTGACGTGCTGGCGGGTGCGCTGGCCCGGGCGCTGTCGCAGAGCACCATCCACCCCCTGGACACCCTCAAGGTCCGCATGCAGGCCCGCCCGCCGCCCTCAGCAGCAGCAGCGGCCGCCGCGGCCAGCAGCGCCGCGAGTGTCAAGGGCCTCAGCAAGTTTGGGCAGTTGGTGCCGCCCGCAGGCGCCGCCAGCACAGGGCCCAACTTCCAGGCCATGACCGCTGGGGTGGCCAGCCTGTACAAGGGCGTGTTTGGGGCTGCCAGCGGCGCAGGCATCGCCATCGGTGCCTACTTTGCCTGCTACGGCGTTGCCAGCAACATGCTGGCCGCCCACTCGGACCTGAGCCCCAGTGCAGCTGCGTTTGTGGCCGGCGGCGTCGCAGCAGCAGGCAGCAGCGTGGTCAAGGTGCCCCTGGCGGTGTGCATCCGCAGCGTGCAGGCGGGGGTCTACCCCAATGTGTTTGCAGCAGCCAGCTCCATCACGTCCAAGGCCGGGCCCAGGGGCCTCTTCACAGGTGGGCTGTGCTGCTGGCGCTGTGGCCTGGGCCCTCTTCGACACTGCAGGCCCCTCACACTCACGTACTGCATATACAGCTGCACGGTCTGCATACAGATCCTGTCTGCTATGATGTACAGTGGGAGCCTGTTGTGCCCAACAAAAAGTCATGTTGGTGTACATGCCCTACCTGCTGATAGAAGCAGCTGGCCCTTGGGCTGACACAGTGTGCTGCTGTTGCTCCCGCCTCCCTGCTGCTCTGGATCACGTGTGTGCCGCAGGCTTCTTCCCCACCCTCCTGGAGGATGTGCCCGACATGGCTGTCAAGTTTGCGGCCTATGAGTCCATGAGGCAGCTGCACAAGAACCTCAACAACGGCAAATCAGCATCACCACAGGTGCGCAGGGCCCACTGCAGCACAGGCAGAGGTTTCCAGCAGTCTGGCATACCGGTTTGGTTCACAACACACACCGCTATCAGTCTTTGCTTGCAGGTGGCACAGTACACACAAGCACCACACAGACATATGATATACAGGCTACCATTGATGCAATGGCCTGCTCCTTCGCTTATCTGGCCCAGCAGAGCTGGGGCATCGCAAGTGACAACACCCTGACACGTGCTTGCTCCTGCTGCTCTTCGTGCCGCTGCTCATGCTGCTGCTGCGTGTCTGCAGGAGGACTTTGCCATGGGTGCCCTGGCTGGTGCCCTGGCAGCCGGCGCGACCACACCCCTGGACGTCATCAAGACGCGCATGATGTGTGCAGCAGCCAGCCGTCCCACCATGATGGGCGCTGCCCGGGACATCCTGGCGGCCTCAGGCCCCAAGGGCTTCCTCGCGGGCCTCGGTGCGCGCGCCGTCAGCAACGGCATCAACAGCGCGGTCTTCTTCTGCTTCTTTGAGGCCATCCGCACCAACCTGCAGAAGCACCCCCTCAATGCAGACACCTGGGGGGCTGTGGGCGGTGCCGTGGCCGCATGGGCTGCGCAGGCGCGCGAGCGGGCCGCAGGCATCCCCAGGGCCGTGGCGTCCATGCCCCTGATGCTGCCACTGCTGCCAGGCAGCCGCCACGGCAGCGGCGGCGGCAGTGACCACCACCTGGGTTGGGCCACGGCAGGCAACAGCGGCAGCATGGCGTGGCTGGACGAGGAGCGCGCGGGCAGGAGCCTCACAGACGGCATGCAGCCCCTGTGCCTGGCCCTGCCAGCCGCGGGCTCCAACGAGCAGCAGCTGATGCTGCTGGCCGACGCGGGCGCAGTGCAGGAGGGCGGGCACTATGAGGGTGCGCGGGGCTTTTTTCGCGGCGGGCCGCAAGGCGGGGGCCTCAGCCTGAGCCTGCTGGCCCGCTCTGCCCCCCTGAGGCTGGAGCACCACAGCCAGATTGCCATGGCCATGGCTGCCCTCAAGGGGGTGGAGGGCGGCTCCTGCATCCCAATGGATGAGGAGTAAGGCGTATGACGTGCCAGTGTGACGTGTCTGTGTGGCGCAGCAGCACGAGGCGCAGTATGGCTATGCACACACCGCTGCCTGCAGCTGCAAGGCCTGGGGCAGGCCCGTGTGCTTGTGTTGCAGTGGTGTGTGGAGGCGCTGCTGTGTGGTGCATGTGATGTTGTTGTTGGTGGTGGTGGTTGTGATGGAGCAGCTGCTTCTTGTCATTAAGGGCAGCGGGCTGTTGGTCACTTCATGGTTGGACAGCCCCCGTCAATGCTGTGGGGCTGCCGTGGTGTGTAACATTCGCTCACCTGTTGGCGCCTGGGATTCACACATATTGGTCCTGCACATCAGGCGGGGTGTGCCTTGACTCTTGTGTGTTTGTATTATGTTGTGGTTGGTTGTGGAGTCCTGCACAGCAGCGTGCTCCCGTGATTTGGTGGGTTGGCTTGACCTTGCATGTATTCTCTTCCCCTGCTAGCATGACGCCCCTTGTGCTGCAACCACGCTCAGCAGTACAGAGCTTGCCTTCCGCAATTCAAAAAGTTGGGTGAGGCATGCAGCTGCCATGGCCTGCGCCTTGTTGCTGCACTGACAGAGCCAAAGGTTTTGAGGACTGCCCTGCTTTGCACAACACCTTGCGGTTGGGACACCAGCCTACCTGTGGGCTGGCTGGGTCTGGTGGCATCAGTGCTGCTGTATGTATGGCCACAGCCTTGGTCAAGCGTGTCACACATTGTCACACACAGTGTAGTGCACGGAGAGCTTCAAGGGGTGTTTTGCGTGTGGTGCTCCCTTTTGCAAGAGCTGCTGCCGCTGCTGCCGACCCTGTGGTTGGGGCGCTGGCGCTCTGGAGGCTTGTTGCGACAGTTGGGAGCTGTGCTTGTGCACAGCGGAGAGAGCTGCGTGGCCTACTGGCGGCCCGACTGTGGTCCCTTCCAGAGGCGTCTATGTGTTCCAGGGGCCTCTATGTCTAGCAGGTGCTGGGCGAGGCGAGACCTTAGGGGTTTTGCAAGCCCTCTGGTGCCAAAGTGCATGTGAGCATCATGCCGGCTGGTATCTATCTGTGGCGGGTGGGCAACGTTGTCGTGTGGCTGCCTTGCAGTGCTTACTGCAGCAGCAGCAGCAGCAGAGCTCGAGGGTGTGCGTGGCATGGGGTGTTGTCGTCGCGGCTTGTCATGTTGCTTGCTTGATAGGCATGCTTGCATGTGTCATGGATTGCGTTTGCCGCAGTGTGTGCTTTCGTAGCTCGCTTGTTTGTTGTATGTCTGTACCGGCATTTGACTCTCGTGCTGACGGTGAATTGCCTTTTGAAGTGGAGGTGTGATGGTGACCGACGCTGGCGTGTGCATGGGTGACACGGGCAGGTTGTTGTGGGGCACTGGCTGCACGAGCCTGGACACAGAGTCTGGTGTGTCGAAGCATGGTCACTGTAGGAGCTCCAATGGGATGTAATGGAGGGGGGTCTTCATTTGCCGTGAGGTTGGTGAGTGGTATACATTTGGCTGGCTGTGAAGGTGCCTTGCCTTTGGCCTCTAGTTGACCTATGGCAGTGATCCCAGTGCTGACTGTAAGCCATGCAGCGGATCCCCAGCATTTGTGCTCTGGGGCGAATGTTGTGTGATGTCATGTTGTCTGTAACATTGGCATAATGCAACCATCCATGAAGCAGCCGCGCAGCAGCAGGGGCTTGGCGTCACACCAGCAGCACACCTCGCTTGTTATGCCTGGCGCATCCACTGCTACAGGACGTGTTGCATACACTTGCCGGGGGTCCCCATCTCCATGTTTGACCGCTGGGGTTGTGCTCATCAAGCATGCAACCAACGGCCACCAGTGGGCTGGCACAAGTTGAGCTGAAGGGGGTCGACTGGGCCAGTTGGCAAAGGCAATGTTGGTGTACACAGGCAGCTGGGCTTGCCGTGAAAAGCAGAAACTCACAGAAACTCACACACAAGGCACCAACTAGTCGGTCAACACAGCCACAATCATCATTCACCCGGGGCAGCAATGGCCGCAATGTTTGCCTGGCAGGGGCCTTCACGATACCAGCACACATGCGTGCATGGCATTCAGGCTTGGATGCTCAGATCACCCACACCCTTGCGATGCCATATTTGTAAACAAGCACCCAGCTGCATGCATGGCCCATGGGCCTTGTGGGGTCCAGCGCTTGAGCATGAGACCTGGCCATAGCTGCCTCCCCCGCCCTTCGCCTCACACAATCAATCAAGCACCAAGTCACCCGCCACTGCGACCATGTGGCATACGTTGCACGTGTAAGGAGTGTGTTGGGTCCAGCACCCACTGCGTGTCACAAACCCTCCTCCTGAGAGTAACTCGTAGTACGAGTAGGCCCAAGGACCTGCTGACCCCTCCTATTGAGCCGGCCCAATAATAACGGATGTTGATCGGCACAGATCGCTTCTTAACACTATGATGCCTGGCTGTGCCTGCATGTGATGCCCACTGCCCGCTCGCTGCCTGCCCCCTCTGCCGCTCCCTCAACCGAGGGCTGCGGTGTGCTTCCCCCACCTCCCGGTAGCAGCAGCAGCAGCAGCAGCGTGGCTCGCCTCGGCGCAGCTTACCATTCGTTTTGTTCGCGTGTCGGTAGGAAAGCTGTGGCAGCGTCGAATTTGTCTGTCCGTCTGTTCCTCTCCCGTTACGCGGGCGGGCGCGTGGCCTGCGGGGTGTGCGCGACGCGGCAAGCGTCGTCCGTGCGCCCCCAGGCCCTTGCTCTCGTTTCACTGATCAGTCTTGAAAGGGGCCCACAGCGTCTAGTATGGTCTGCGTGTGGTGTGGCGTCTTGGATATCCCATGTGCAGGTGCGGTGTGGTTGAGCGGTGCTATACGACAATACGGGGAGGCTGGCTGTCGTCGCAGCGGGCACTGGTGACGGTTTGCGCGCCGAAACAGCAGAGGCAGGTTTTGCATGGGCACCGCGGCTGGCCCAGGAATCAAATCCAGATGGATCAGGTGCTTTGGACACCGTGGAATAGTGGCTGACGTGGAAGAGATGCAGCAACAGCAATGGAGTATGTGGTCGGATGATGGCGTGCCACATACCAGTTGGGCTGATGTGCGGCCGCAGAGCTCTGTAGGCTCTGCTTTGAACTTGGAAAGTCGATGCTCCCCAAGCCGTAGCGCTCACACCGTGGCGCGCACAGCACTTTGGTGCACAGTGTGCGGCCGGTGCGGTCAGGAGCACAAGAGTGCAGTTTGGTGCCCGGTACTGTTTGTTGGCACCATGCTGCGCGCATGGCTCTTTGGCTGGCTGGTGGTGCGCGCGGAAGCTTGTTGTGGGTCGCAGCGTGGATTGACACAATCAACGAGGAAGCAAGGTGAACGTACTTACGCACACGCATGGTACCGTCATGCGGTGGTGGCCGTGGTGGGACTGGGACTCAAAAAGAAGCAGAGGCAGAAAGTGACTGACTGGCGACTGCTGGTGCTGTGCACGCGCTCATTCCTTTTTGACGCCGTTGCCGCTGTGCGGCTGGCCTGGTCTGGTCTGGTCTGCATGGCGCGGTGGTGCTGCTGCACATATACTCTTTCGTTGTGGTGGGCGGATGGTTGGTCTTGCAGCTCTTGCTCGCTTTGCTCTCGCCCAGGAATCTTTGCAACTGGCTGTACAACAACAGAAACGCGGTGCCAACACCTCGGCGCCCATAAGCAGCCCTCACAACCGCGCACATCCAGCAATCACGGCAGCAGCACACCGGTGCCAATGCGCCCAAAAGCAGCCCTCACAGACGGCGCACATCCAGCAATAATTATCACGGCGGCAGCACCTTGTACGGGTTGAGGATGCCGAGCGGGTCAAAGGCCTGCTTGATCTGCCGCATGAGCTGCACGGCCAGGTCGGGCTTGCTGTAGCCAATGCACGAGGCCTTCATGAGCCCCAGGCCGTGCTCGGCGCTGATGGAGCCGCGTTGCGCGGCGGTGCGCTCGTACACGTAGGGTTCAATGGCGCCCTCCAGCTCGGGCGTGTAGCTGCACATTGTAGCAGCAGCGGCAGCAATAGCCTGAGCATGATGTGCCAGAGGCTGCCACACGCTACCACGCCGTCGCAGCGATTGGAGAACCGCACCTTGGTGCAGAGACGTTGAGGTGAAGGTTGCCATCGCCTGCAGCACAGTGCAGGGCACAGAGCAAGCCAGCGCCGTCTGAGACGTGCACATTGCCGCCGGCACAGCCATCGCGCATACATAGCCGCAGCGTCAGCCAGAGAGAGCCACTCACCGACGTGCCCGTAGCCCACGACTGCAACGTCAGGGCGGCCGGCGAGCCGCTGGCGCATGTCCTCCACCAGCGCATACATACTGGGAACGGGCAGGCTCACATCATACTTGTACACCGCACCTGCAGGGCGGCAGGGAAGAGGGGCATGGCACGTGTGTGCTGTCTGTGCCAGCAGGAGAGGTCTTGTGCTGCATTCGTGTGAAGTACACTGGCAGTGGTGCACCTACGCGGTACGACACACGAGCGTGGGCAGCAAGCACTGCTCAGTGACTGGTGAGGCGTGGCGTCAAAGTGAGTTCTCCGCACCTCTCCGACCGAGCGACTCTGCCACGCCCTCCCGCACGCGCCAGATGGCCTGCGCCTGCGCCTCACTGTCCGCCAGCACACCGTTGCTCACCAGCCCGCTCTCCATCACGCCCTGCACGGTCATATCCCAACATGCGCACACGCCGTCAACCTGCCTCCATGGGGCAGACAGCTCGCTGACCCTTTGTGTGCCTGGCCTTTTTGTGTTGCTCTTCGCTGTACCGCCGCCGCAGCTCCCGCAGCAGCTCCCTCTTGCGTTGCCAACTCACCTCGAGGAAGGCCTGCAGCTTGTCCATGTCGTGCTGCGCGTTGCTGCCGTGCGTCTCCACCAGCACGTAGAACGGCCCGTGCTCCCCCTCCCCCTGCCCCGCCAGCGGGTTGGTGGCGCCCGGCAGGTGCTGGCACACCATGCGCATGCACTCGTGGTCGAGGAACTCAAAGGCAGACAGCACCTCGCCCAGCTGCTGGCGCGCCGCCTGCAGCAGCCGCGTGACGGCCTCGTACGATGGCAGCGAGAAGAAGACCACGTGCACCGAGGAAGGGCGCGGCGCGCACTGGATGGCCACCGCCGTCACGATGCCTGCAGCGTGCGGCCCGCATGCACACAATGCAGGCACAAACACACGTTCTGTTGCTCTGCTGCCCCGCACACGGCTGGCACGCTCCTGTTGCCACTTCCCACCAAGGGCTGGCAATCCCGGCGCCACCACGGCGGTGTGCGGCAAGCTTCACATCTGCTTCACAGCCCTTCTTGACAAGCAGATGAGCCGCAGCACAGCTCATAGGGCAGCTGCCTGCCCTGCAGGTCTCCTCAAGCAGGCAGCACGCACCCAGCGTTCCCTCCGCGCCGATGAAGAGCTGCTTGAGGTCGTACCCCGTGTTGTCCTTGCGCAGCGTGCGCAGGAGGTCCAGCACGCGCCCGTCGCCCAGCACCACCTCGACGCCCAGCACCGTGCCGTGAAGGGACCCGTAGCGAAGCAGCCGCAGGCCACCTGCAGGCACCCATGCTTATGGTTGGCAGGTCACTCGCTTGCGAGACATGGCTCAGCCCTCCGCATCCAGGTTTAACCCTATGATGCACTGAAGGGGGTTGCACGCTGCCTTCAAGTAGCACCCACCCCATTGTGTGTGGAGCTGCACACTGCGCACGCGTGGCTGAGTACGTGCCAGAGGAGCGTCAGGCAATGTGCGTAGTACCTGCGTTGGTGCTGACGTTGCCGCCAATGTGGCAGCTGCCCTTGGCGCCCAGGTCCAGCGGCATGATCCACCCGTCAGGCCAGACGTGCGCGTCCAGGGCGCCCAGCACGCACCCTGCCTGCGCCACCAACGTGCCGCTGGTCTGCGGTGTGTCAAGGGGCACAAGCAGGCACTCGGTGAGGGCAGGCACACGCCCTGCAGCCTCCATACACTATGGAAGGGCAGCTTGTAGACACACACCGCACACCCCACGCACCGCGTCGAAGGACAGGACCTTGTTCATGCGCCCGGTGTGCAGCACCACCTCGTCGAAGACGGGCACGCTGCCTCCCACCAGGCCCGTGTTGCCGCCCTGGGGCACCACCGCGAGGCGCCTCGAGGCACAGTGCTTGATGACTGCCGAGACCTGATCCGTGGTGGCCGGACGCAGCACCAGCGAGCTGCGCCCCTCGTACTTGCGCATCCAGTCCCTGCCCATGAGCAGCACGTGAGCAAGTGAGCAGTCATTGGCTTCAGCTGCTTGCCATTGCTGTGTGCACTGCGAAGGATGAGGCGGGGATGGAGGATGGTGGGCTACCTTCGGCCAGCACGCCGAAGCGCGCTCCGCAGAGCGCCACACAGGCGCAAGCGTGGGCGCCAGCTGGTCCCATCGCTGCCTAGGCACGAGGTTCGACGTGCTGGCGTGGGCACACGTCCGCGCGCGCACCTGTTGTGCGCTTCGAGGGTGGAGGGGTCCGAGACCACGCCTGCCTCGCCCAGCACGCTCCTGAAGAACTGGACATCCTCTGGCTGCAGCTGGGCGAACTCTGGGTGCCGCTGCAGGGGCGCGTCATGCAGCAGCGCCCGCTGGCCCCACGCCGACGCTGGCGTTGCGCTGAAGAGCAGGCTCGTGACGGCCCGTTGCAGTGAGTGCAGGCGCCGCCATTGCCGCTGCGGCAGAGCCATTTGCCAGTGTGTGTGCGGCACGACAGTGTATGCGTGCGACATGGTGGGACGCAAGGTCACGGGTCAGTGAGAAGCACGTGCTTCCATGTGTGGGGCCAGCAGCAGCAAGCTAGAGAGCAGATGGCGCTTGTTCTTTTAGTCACCCAACGACGGTGCTTCCCCCAGGGCATGGTAAAGCGAGTCCCAGCCGACGCAACAACAACTCGCTGTGGGCTCCTTGTCCGGCCCCCTCCTGCTGCCTGTACAACAATACGACCATGAACAGTGCCCCCCCATTCAGACTCTACATCCACGGCACGCCGCTGCCCAAGCCGCCAGTGGCAGTCGCTGGTGCTGCAGTGGCTGCCACCGCCCCCGCGCGTCACCTCCACTGCTGCTGCTGCGTGAGACGCGCTGGCAGCTGTGCGCTCACGCCAGGACGCCCTGCACGAACTGCTCCAGCTCGTTGATCGAGTCCATGGTGGTGCGCAGCTGCTGGCTGGCTGCCAGGCGTGCCTGCTCGCTGCCGTGGATGGCCCCCTCCAGCTCCCCATCCAGCTTCTGGTAGTTGAGGATGACGGTGGCAACCAGCGTCTCGCCCTTGCTGCGCTCCTGGGCGGGGGACAGCGCTGCGCACACGTGGGCACACAGGGGCCAAGCGTGGCTTCCTGCCCTGTTGCGGCACGGCACTGGCAGCACAGGCCAGAGCAGGCGGGTGCGCCAGGGCAGCGGCTGCTTACTTGTGATGTTCTTGATGATGAGCCGGAACGTGCCTGCACAGCGCGGAGCAAGCAAAGCGGTGCGGCCGGCCTGTGCACACGGCGCCGCGAACCTGCCTCATCCTCAACGACACCCATGCAGAGATCTCCCCTCCGCTGCGCAGAGATCTCTCCCCCGTGCGGCACGAGGTGCACGCTCACATGGATCTGATATGGCGAACCTCTGCTGTGCCAGTGACGCCTTGGTCTCCAAGCTATCATCGTCCGGCAGGGCCTCGAAGACGTAGCAGTTGACGCTGCTGCTCCGCACGAGCTGCAGCACAGGCATGAGCCCTTGGGCTGGGTTGCTGCTGGCCAACGCGTCCGTCAGCATGGTCATGGCCTGCCCCAGCCGCTGCTGCGACGCCTTGATGGGCGCTATGATTAAATCTGCGTGTTGCCGCTGGGTGCTGCGCCATTGCTGCCCCACCCAGTCCCCGAACGCCCCTGCCGATGCGGGCCGAGTGTAGAGCAGAGCTGGCGCCAGCGACAGTGCGCCGAGCAGCGCCGTGCGACGATCGGGGATCGAGCGCACAGCTCGCAAAGCCGTGCTGCTCCTCCTGCCTGGCGGCAAGCGCGCAACACTGGCTCGCTGGTGTAGACACTGCATATTGCTACTGGCCGCTTGCTCTGGCTCGGGCTGGCGAGGTGACCCCGCAGTTTTTCTGTTGGTTTTTCTGTTGTTCCCAGGCCGCGGAGACGCGAGCTCCACAGCAAGTCCGCACGCCTTGCACGAGCGTGCAGAGCTAGCTTGAACCTGCGGCTCAGATGGGGCAGCGCCGCAGTCGCCAGTGAAGGCGCTTTGGGGTTGTGCAGCCCGCACACAGCGCAGATGGAGCGCAAGCAGAACGGCGGAGGAGGCGTGCCGGTCAAGCTCTCGTCCGTGGTGAACGCCGCGCGGGTGCGTGCTCGCCAGGGTCGCGCCACACACACACTGCGCGAGGTGGAGGACCTGTTGCAGTCCAGGCCACCTGCTCGAGCCCAGCCGTGCGCAGCAGCTGCTCGTAGCGAGGCTCCTCCTTGTCGTGCGCGCATGCTACCGCAGTACGTGCCGAACACGTCCCAGAGCAGCCTCATCGTGGGGGTGCGCGTGCGGCCGCTGCTCAAGAGCGAGCTCGCCAAGGGCGCGCGCAAGGACATCCTCCGGGTCCTGGACGACCGCGTCGTGGTGGTGCTGGACCCAGACGAGTCCAAGGTGTGTGCCGTGGTCAAAGACGCATCGGCCACCAACCAGCACCTCAGCAGCTGCGCCAGCAGTCAAGGGGCAGCAGGCGGCAGTGGTGGTGGTGGTGGTGGTGGTGGGCAGGCACAGCAGGTCATCTGGGCCGCGTGCCGCCCAACCCCCGCGCTGCGCAGGACTACCTGGACCAGGTGCAGAACAGAACCAAGGAGAAGCGCTACACCTTTGACATTGCGTTCGAGTCACATGTGAGTGTTTATCTGTGGGCGGCAGGCTGGCGCGCTGTGCCCAGCAGCAGAGGCGGCAACAAGCCGCAGCACCCTGGGATGGATGGCGCAGGGCAAAGCTCCACCCGCATGCAGGGGCCAGTGATCGGCGGCGGGTGCAGCCCAGCGATCATCATACGGTGACCTGTCGTGCGTGCAGGCGACGAATGAGGACGTGTACAACGGCACGGTGCGCGACCTGGTCAGCGGCGTGCTGTACGGCATCAACACGACGGTGTTTGCGTACGGCGCCACGGGCAGCGGCAAGACCTACACCATG
>QAXK01005478.1:0-10238 GCA_004335735.1 Chlorella sp. KRBP
ACCACTGCTGCTGTGTTGTTGGTCAGCCAGGGGCCGCCCAGGCACAGGTGCGTGAGCTGTGGGAGGTGCTGCATGGCACGGAAGCTTTTTGCGACATCGTCACTGTAAACGTCTGACTCCACCACGCCATTGAGTGTCACGCGTTTGAGGTTGGGGCAGCTGGCGGCGATTGCCTCCACATCGCCGTCTGTCAGGCATGCCGAGCTCTCGGTCGTGTCGATGTCATCGTCAGGCGTGAAGTCCCAATGCTCTGAGAAGTCATACTCCTCGCCATCATCACCAAAGCCCTCCCATGCGTCCTGTGCCGGTCCAAAGGCGTCCAGGACCAGCTCTGTCAGCCCCAATAGCTTCCTGCCAGGCGGGAGCATGTACTGGATGCTGCCGAGCGGCACAGGCTGGCGTTTATCTGCAGGCACAGCGCCGTCATCCCTGAACACCAGCTCAAGCCGCTCGAGCTGGTCTGAGGCCGTGAGGGCCGAGAATGGCTGCAGATGGGCATAGACGGGGCCGCTGCTGCTCAGCAGGTCGCTCACAGTAAAGGGGTGGCCAGCATTGTAGTTGTATTCGCCCTCAATGGCAGGCAGGTTGACTTGGTTCAGTGACAGGTGGCGCAGCCTGGTCAGCTGGGCGATGGCGGCCAGGAGCTCTGATGCTGCAGCTGCTTCTGTTGAATTTGGTGAAGTGACTCGAACCTGAAACAACAGCAGAAGGATAGGACGGCAGCCTTAGCGACAAACAATACACCGTCGTATAAGCTGAACGTGCGCGGTGCAAGACCAGATGTAGGGGCACGAATGCCGCCAAACAGTGTGAAAGGCAGAACCACAGCGAGGCTGAGCACGTGCACAAATCAGTGGGGCAAAGCATTTGAAGCAGCCCTTGGGAGGTGCAGGCCAATTGCCAGCAAGGCCAAAGGATTGCGCTGTCGACACATGTTGTCAAAGGAGTGCCCAATGCAGCACAACGACCCACCTGTTGAGCTGGCAGCAGCCTACAACTTGTCAGCTGCAACGCCTCCAATGCTGTCAGCTGCACGAGCGCAGCAGGCGGCAGCGGCATGCCGGTGACATGCAGCTGCTGCAACAGGGGCCAGCCTGTGGTGGGCACACTGAACACGCTGAGCCAGGGTGATGGGTCGCGACAGTCCCAGAGCTGCAAGGAGGTCAGCTTGCTGCCCAGCCCAGCCAAGCACTGCTTGGTGATGCCGCAGGACGTCAACGAGCAGCACTGCAGCTGCTGCAGGTCACTCAGACCCACCAGGAGTGATGCTGCATTCCGAACTCCGGTGATCTCCAGAGACTGGAGTTGTGGCAGGCGCGGCAGCAGGGCCGTCAGCATGGCGTGATGCTGCCGTTGCTGCTGTTGCTGCATGGCCAAGCCTTTTGAATCCTGGCCGAGCCGACCATCCCAGTGCCCAAACCCCAAAGCTGTGAGCTGGGAGAGCTGCGTGGCTGCCAAGCTGTCGACAGGTACCTCACACTGAGTGAGGTGGAGCTCACGTAGGGCTGGCAGCAGCAGAGGAACTGCAGCATCCTGAGCTGTGCTCTGCTGTAGGCTGTTGCTGCCGCTGCCGTGGCTGCTGCTGCAGTGGAGCTCCACCTTGCACCCTTGCAGCTGCAGGACCTCCAGTCGTGCAAGCTTTGCACAAGGCAGAGCCAAGGGGTGCAGGGTGTCAGCAGACCAGCCTATGCCGAAGGGCACTCCTGGCACCTTGATGCTGACAACATCACTGGCATTCTGATCCAGCCAGTTGCTGAGCGACTGGAGTGTATCTGCGCTCAGAGAGCCCTGAGAGATAGCTGGGTCGATGGTGGCTGCTGCTGCAGCTGCAGCCCAGGACTTGCAGACCACCGCACAGGAGGACAGGCGGTGTGCTGCGGGCACAAACCCCAGGATCTGAACCACCACTGGAAATGGCAGCTCAGGGACTGTAGCCTGCCGCCGAGGACGTGCCTGCATGTCAAGGGTTGAAGATAATCACTCACTGTTTGAAACGCCGTTGGCGGCATACCAAATTGCAAGCACGCCAGCTAGCTGAGCAGACGTGCAGTTGATCTGTCCTGCTGTTTTGTCTTGCTGCCCCCATGGCATCTAGCGTGCGACACTGGGACCCTGCTGCTACTAACAAGTGTCACCTGTTGGTTTGTCGCCGGTGACATCGAGATGGAGGCGTGTATTGCTTGCATGATGTACTTGATCGCTTTCAACTTGATGGCAGTTGGGCAGTGGGTAAGGGGGTCCGGCACAGTGTGTGCTCGGTGGAAGCGGTATGCAGGTGTTTCAGTTGTTTATAGACGTTTATTTCAAGATAAGTGCTTGAAGTCAGGCGTCGACAGTTTGGACAACTGAACACATGTACACGTGTACACTGTTCAAAATGTTGTGAGATGGGTAACCGCCTCTTCCACTGCAATCAAAGAGCCCCATGGACAACGCTCTGCTGTGAATTGCAAGCTTGATTCTTGTCCTTGGGAGCGCTGGAAGCGATCGCGGCTTCACCCCTCCTCCCCGCACTCAGGATGAAGGCGATCAAGTACTTGATCGAAGCAATACACTCATCCGTGTGGAGAACACCGGCTTCAAACCAACAGGTATTCTTATGCTGCATCCAGCAGTCATGACTCCGCATGCTATCACCCCCAGGAGCAGCAAGACAGTTCCTCTGCGCAGTCGGTTGGTTGGCGCTGGGGTGCTGTCTTGTGCCGCCAGTCAAGGCATCAGGTGACTCAAAACCTGTGTCTATCGTTTCTGTACATGCAGGCAGACACTCAACAGCACGTAGCCAACCGCATTCAGGCAAGAACCCAGCTGCAGGCTCCCCAGCAAGAGCTGCCGTTCCAGGTGCTGGTTCAGATCCTGACGTTCATGCCCCCAGAGCACCGCCTGTCCTCCTGCGCAGCAGTGTGCCACTCCTGGGCTGCAGCTGCAGCAGCAGCCACAATCGACGCAGCTATCTCTCAGGGCTCTCTGAGCGCAGATACATTCCAGTTGCTCAGCAACTGGCTGGAGCAGCATGCCAGTGATGTAGTCAGCATCAAGGTGCCAGGAGTACCCTTTGGCAACAACCAAATCTTCCACGACCTGCATCCCCTCGCACTGCCGTGTGCACAGCTTTCACGGCTGGAGGTCCTGCAGCTGCAAAGGTGCAGTGTGGAGCTACACTGCACCCCCAGCAGCAGCACCTTACAGCAAAGCGCAGGGCAGGATGCTGCAGCGCCACCGCTGCTGCCGGCCCTACGTAAGCTCCACCTCACTCAACAGTGTGAGGTACCTGTCGACAGCTTAGCAGGCATGCAGCTCCCCCATATCACAGCCCTGAACTTTGGGTACCGGCCCGCTGGAACACTCCCCGCACAGAGGGAGGCTGTGCAGCAACAGCAACTCGCCATGCTCTCAACGCTGCTGCCACGCCTGAAGCAGCTGCGTTCTTTGGCAGTCACAGGCATCCAGAAGCCGTGATCACTTCAGATTCTTCGGCAACAGCTGGGTAGCGTGCAGCAGCTTCAGTCCTTCTCGCTGCCGACTGCCGCGGGAAACTCGACCCGTGCCTGCTGCGGCTCAGCAGCAAGCTGACCTCCTTGCAGTTAGCTGGCTGCGGAGATGACTGGTTCCTGGGCCCAGCAGCAGTGCCGGATGCAGGGTGGCCCCAGCTGCGGCGGCTGTGCCTGGCAGACATGTACCTGGCGCCTGCACGCGATTGAAGGGCTCACAGGGCTGGAGGTGCTGCAGCTGTCTGCGACTTGGTCAGTGTGGTATGGCCACTGTATGTGGCAGCAGCCCAACTCTTTCCTTGTACTTTGTAAGGCAGTCCTGGGATGCAAAACTAGTTTCCTTTTCGGGCTGTCCTACATACAGAACAGCACAGGCAGTTGTGGGGATGCACCTGCCGGCCCTCTTGAAACACAACTTGCATCACCCGGATGGTTCCGTGCTATCACAGGGATGGCTATCTGCTCTCCTGCATTGCATGCGCACTTCACCTGCACAGGCCCAGGGATGGCCTCTTCAGACCCTCAAGAGACGGCCTTTTGCAACAATCACATGCCTTGTTGAACTGCCATCTGTGCATTTGCACTTGTATTCCCGTCTTGTCTTGCCTTGCACTGTTAAACGCATTCCCTGAGATGTGTGCTTGTCATTCTGCTTGTCGCCCTGTCTCTCTATGCTGTCATTGTAGTGCCGTCCTAGCTGTTCACAGGTCCTGGCGGCTGTTGCGCAACTCACTAGGCTACGCCAGCTGTCCCTGCACCAAATGGAGCTGCAGCACCCCCGCAAGGGCGCTATCTTTGCAAATTGGTTCAACGAACCAAAAGATAGCGCTGCAGGTCGGATTGGGAGCTCCCTTCTCGGCCCTGACTGCCTCAGGCCACCTGGAGCGGCTTAAGCTGGTGTACAGGGACAGCAACGTGTACCCACCAGGCAAGCCGCAGCCCATACCGTTCCGCAGCTTTGGGGATATGTTCCAACCTGGCCGGAAGCTTCTGGGTCTTACTGAGCTCGTGGTGGGCGTCTTTGGGCCGGAAGTGGACGCATGGGGCAGGAATTGGGCCGATGGCCTGCAGGAGTGGCTGCTGCGAGGGCGTGACATGAAGGGCCTCGAAAGCACGACATGCATACGGGCCAGGGACCTGCAGCACATCGCCGCCTGCTGCCCCAACCTCAAATGCCTGCCGATCAGCGGCGTGGTGGAAGTGGAGTACAGACACGCAGTGTCCAAGAGCTTCCGTGCCATGCAGTGCCTCCCACAGCTCACACACCTGTGCCTGGGCGGCCCCTGGCTGACTATTACACTGACCAACAACACAGCAGCAGTGGTCGCAGGCATGACCGGGCTGCGCAGCCTGCAGCTGCACAACGCACCTGCGCTAATGGCCAACGGGCTTCAGAGGCTGACCGCGCTGCAGCAGCTGCGGACGCTGCAGCTGAAATATGTGGGGCCACACCGGGAGGGCAGCTTCTGCTTTGAAGCAGATGCTGCGGTGAGCACTTGAGGCCAGCTGGGCGGCCTGCTGCATTGCCTGTTGATTTGAGGCAACAAATAACGTGAAGTGGGTTTTGGGAAGGGCTGGTCGCTTGGTCAAGGATCAGAAGCCATACAAGAGCAGAACGTCTGCTTGAGTGTTTGCATTGCACTGTCAGCAACAGGTGCGACAATCAGGGGGTCCGGGCAGCTGATTGTTCGCTCCTAACGACTCCAACGACAAACACGTAATTTGTATAGACCTCAGCAACAGCTGTGTGACACTTGACTGCCAGGTGGAGTGGACTGCTGATGCCATCCTGTGCTTCTCCCCGCCTGCTGCTGCTGCTGCCTGTCATGTTGTGCTGCACAGGCCCAGGGGCCAGATGTGTGGCGTCAACTGGCTGGGAAGCTGGAGTCCATCAGGCAGTGGCAGCTGAACTATGACCAGATATGGGAGGGACATGACGCGGAAGTCACCATAGATGACTGGCCCGACCTGCCAGAAGGGTCTGATATGTTGACTGAGTCAGATGCTTCAGACGGATCGGACGGGGAAGATGGGTCAGATGGGTCAGACACAGACAGTGGCAGCTGAGTGCATTCTGGCGGGCTGGTTGCAGTTGACAGGTTTTCAGTAACATTGAGTGGTGTGAGCTTGCAAGGTGGTGGGCTTGCCTGGTTGTGACTCACTGTTGCACACCCTGTCCTATACACAACACTCACTACAGGCTCTGGAACTCAGCTGAGGTCTTGGGCATGGTGCCTGTCGCCCCACTTCGCCAACAGCTTGCTTGTTCTGTCGCCTGCATTGTCTTAGGCTCTGCAGCTGGGCCGCAGCGTGCATGTGTTGACACAGGTGTTGCAACGAGGGGGCGCAAAGGGATCAGAACTGTGTGCAGTTGTTTGCAGTCATTGTGTTGGAGCTGCAGCTGGCTGCTGGGGATGGCAGGGCCTCTAGTCATGTCAGCAGAGACAGGGCAGCAGCAGAGCAGTTGCATGGCTCAGGTCCTGGCTTCAGAGCCTCTGAGGGCACTAGGGCATGTGATGGCATTCTTGATATTGCTGGGAGGGACATACATACAGCTGGTGCCTGTGGGAACATGTCACAGTGTGCCAGTGGGGTTTGCGGGGTGTGATCAAGCTGCTATGACGAGCGGCACACTGCAGGGTGTTTTGAGGGAATCCTGGCTTGGACAGTGCTGAAGTGGTTGCTGGTCTGGTCATGTGTACATGTACGCCATGCACATAGCAGTATTACAGCTTCTGCCGATCACATTACACAGCAGGGTGGCCCAATCAAAGGCTCAGGTGGTGCGGTGTTGCAATGTGTGTGCTGTGTGCAGCAGTGTCCTTGCTACAGGTAAAACATCACGGTTACAGCTGCAGCTCTTGCCGATCTCTTTTCAGCACCTTGAAAGCAGCCACAGGTGCCATGAGCCCAGCACAAAGCAGGCAACAACTGCTGCAGCTGGCAGCCTCTCTATACCACCCTTGGCCTGCTCCTCTGCAGGCTGCAGTGGTGCGCACCATGCATGCGCCTCAAGCACTGCGCTGCTGCGGCAGCTCTGCCGCGGCAGCTCTGCCACGGCAGCTCTGCCAATTATCACGGGTGGCTTGGTCAAGCCGTTGATGAGCGCACCACATGGCTCAAGCTGCTGACATCCCATATGCAAACACCAAGGTTTTGGAACCATTTCTTGTAGTCCTGGTCGGCAACATGTCCTGCAGACGCAAGCATGGCAGGGGGCACGTGCGCAAGCCAGCCTCCACTGCTTGCAACACGCTCAGGGAAGCGAAGGCGTTGATCCTCGTGTCTATCCAGTGGGTAGGGCTGAGACAACCAAGCGAAGTAGAGCTGCCGAATAAGCCCCATGTCATCTTCAGCGTCATCAGCTGCCCGCTCCTGTGCTGACATCTGCAGCAGCATCTGCGCCACCTGCGCTGTGCTTTTGGCTAGGATGTAGGCCTGGTGGCTGGGCTGGGCTGTGTGCTTGTAGTCTGGCTGCGGCAAGAGGGCTTTATTCAGGGCCCCTGCAGCGACAGCGTTTGGTGCAACCACACATAAGCCATGTGATATCATGCCAACATGTGCACTGCATGGCATGATGCTGCACTCTGATCAAGAGGGGCATCAAATGTGCAAACCGTCTGCACAGGCATCCACACCAGGAAATGCAGGCATGTGCCACGCTCAGTGTGGGTAGCGCTGCATGAGTCATCTTTTGAGCTTGACAAGGTGGCGGTGTGTCATTGCTGCAAGAACACGCTTGAGCCGCTGGGCCAGTGTGAGTGGCACTTCACTGTAGCAAGGCATGCTGTATGTTCCGAACATGTTGAGCCAACATCTGACTGACTGTGAGGCACGTCACTGATGCGTAGCAGTGTTCGTCAAACGCCTTGCAGTACATATTGTCTTGTTTGGGGTCCACTTGAGCTGCCAGGGGCTCACATTGATGGTACCGCACTTCAGACACCCAACCGCTGAGAGCCATCCATATCGTGCCAGCTGTTTTGAAGAGTGCTGGCAGCCCATCACAACACTGTTTAGTACTTGCCCAGTTTCCACCCGGGTTGTACAGCTGGATCCCGAAGCTGCCTACCAGTAGCTACTAGCTGACTCAGAGACCGTACACCCAGGTTACCAAGGTCAGCCTTCCGCAACCCCTTACACAGAGCCAAGCTGTCTGGCAGCAGCAGGCCCAGGCATCTTGACAAGACATAGGTGTCATGGTACCTCCATTGCTGCGGCCAGCACCAGACGGCAGCATCATAGGCACTCGGTTCGAAGCTGCTGCTGCTGCTGCCGCTACTGCTCTGACCGCCAGCCTGTCTGCTAATGGCAGCAGTGTGCACCTTTCTTGTCCTCCGCCTGCTGCCGCCGCTGCTGCTGCTGCTGCTGCTGCTACTGCTACTGCTGACGTTGGCATCGTTGTTGATTGCACCCCCTTGGTCACCACTGATAGCACCTTGCTGCTCTTTGGGTGTTGTAGCTGCTGCTGCCGCACGCTGTAGGCACAGCTCGACTTGCTCGACCTGGTGCTTGAAGCCATTGTGTACCACGACTGCTGCTGTCTGCCCTGCTCCTGTCTTGCTCTCAACAAACTGCACTATGTCCCTGAATGCTGCCAGCATGTGCACACCTACCGCATCAACCTCCTGCTTGGACAGGCCTGTTGGCAACATGTCAAAAACATCAGCGCTAGCAGTGGAGATCGCCCCCAATTGTAGCAGCCTGGTCACAAAGGCTGGAAACCTTTTTTGAGTTAGCCTGCTCAGCTCTGCAGCAGATGTTCAGCCGCTGAACTCATGGCATGAGTCATGACTGGCTGCAGTACTGTTGTGTCACAACACCAAAGCTGTACATGCGGCACTGACCTTGTGCCCAACCAAATCATTTAAACAGCTGCAGGGCGGCTGCAAATAGTGCCCTGGTGCGCATGCAAACAACATGCAAGCCCAGTGTACAAGCTTCTGCGAGCGATTCCTGAAGCATCGCATGCCCCAGCACCCCCACCTTTCAGCCGGTTGGCAGTGAGCCTGAACTCAGGGTCATGCAGCTTGGGGTTGATGAGACTGCTGTAGAAGTCACCAGACTCGAGATCATATACAGCGATGGAGACATACTGTGTTTCTGCCTGACGCTGTTGAGAGCAGACAGTGGCGTGGAAACCAAACCAGCGCCACTTGTATGCTGCTGGTCCTGCTGATGTGCTGAACCTGATCCGCTGCTTGGGCTGCTGTTGTGCACGTGTCACGAGGGGCTTCCTGCTGTTTGTAATGAAGTTTGCCTGTGAGGCAGAGAGCGATGGCCTCAAGCTCAAGGAGGCACACAACGCTAGCGCTGGCCCTCTTGAAGAGGACTTGTGCTGCAGCATCCTGGCGACAATGACGTGCTACCCGGGGTTTTCTTTCTGGACTTTGTGATACGCTTTCAAAAATTAGGCCATAGATGCAGTGTAGCTACAGTGCTTCGGCGCGTCACAAGTACAGCGCTACAGCCCTACAGCGCTGCACAACGGTTGCGACGAACGTTGGAGGGCCGTCGACAGGCAGGTGCATACGTCCGTGACTCTGTGATCGACAAGTCCACATTCGTCAGTCCTTTCGTAGACATGGTGATGGAGCCACGCGGCAGTTCTTTGTCTGCGGTGCAGCAGCTCTGGAGTAGGATCGCCCTGCACCACACTTTGTGAAGGGCCAAACCATCCCCATGGACTTACACTGGGCTGCGCACTTCTCCTGTTGGCAACCTGGGCATTCTGGATTCGACATCATCACCTGAGAACTGTTGGTTATGCTCATACTGGCCGGTGTTCAATAAAGCAGATGTGTACGGTGCCTGCTGCATGTTTCAGCAGCAGCGCCATTGACTGCCCTTCACCATTCTGCTGGATGTCAACAAGCCGCAGACAAATGGACAGAATGCAAAGTACTTGCACATGTTGCCTGTGCTCCTGCAAGAATGACTGTACACGTCATCAGCACGCTTGTGTTGATGGGCAGCAGGCATTCGTGCGTCTCTACAAAATGGCTACTGCCTAGAATCCCTGACCACCATGAATACCACATGCTGTAGCATGTGAGATGCTTGTGCAGCCTGCCTTGAAAGCTACTGCCTTGACAGCTACTGCCTTGAAAGCAGTAGTGTGAATACATCCACCCTACAGGATTGATCCTTACCAAAGTACTCACTGGCAATCAATAGAAGCTCCTGGTAGCTCAATCCTGCCAGGGTTGTAACAAAATCACACGGACAGTCTGATCCCACAGGCAGTCCAAACTAGCTCCGGGTCAATAGCCCTTGGCAGGACTGCTATTGGTACTGCCAGCCCACACCGCAGCCACAGCAGACCCCCGCACAATCTAGCCCTCGCTCGTCCTGCCTCTCCAACCCTCACACCAGGTAATGACCAACCAATGCCAGCATACGCCAAGACGGGGCGCTGGGATGCTGCTGCTGCAAGTCCGCAGCGCAGCGTAGCTACATCACACTCTCTCACAACAAGCCCCGCCCTGCCTCCCCACCCCTGGCACCCGCCCTCACCCCACCAGCCCCAGTGTACCCTGCCATCTCAGGTGCTGCCACAGGGGCTGCGACAGCGATGCTGGCCTGGCCCCTGGGTGTCTCGGGCCGTGGCATGGGCCCAGCACCCCCCTGACTGCCTGCGCCAGCTGCTGCTGGGCCAATGTGGCTGCCGGGCACCGCTGCTGTTCCTGCTGCCATGTGGCTGGCAGCGCTCCCTGCTGCCGCCGCCGCGCTGCTGCTGCTGCTGCC
>QAXK01005480.1:0-12773 GCA_004335735.1 Chlorella sp. KRBP
TGATGATGCTGACACACACACACACCCTTTTGTGTTTGGCTCGCGTGCCTGAGTGCTGCGAGACACCTGATACGCCCGGTAGTGGGCTCCAGCCCCGCCAAGGCACCCAAACAGATGCAAATATCGACACACAGCTGTGCTGGCACGCACGCACCGAAGGCGTCACGTGCCACCCAGTCGTGGTCCTGCGCCCTCAACCGCCGAGTGAAGTCCGATCCTGTCGTGTACAGCACGAAGTTGCGCCTGTGCAGCATCCCCATTGGCGCACACTTCAGGTTGAAGTGTTGGTCTCGAATGCGCCTAGCATGTCCGGGCTGCACAACAGCTGGTGTCAACCATCTGGTTGTGAAGAGCGCATTATCGCACGCCTGACATGCAATGGTAGCCAGAGACTGCAGGTGAGACGTCTAGCACGCACCAGTAGCCAGAGACTGCAGGTGAGACGCGTGTGGCCATCTCCGCCACGTGGCTGGCATGCCAGGTGAAGAGCACGCAGTCGGTGATGGCGTTCACCTGCGGTGCGCACAGCAGACGAGCTGTAGAACCTGTGCTGAACCGAACCAACAACGTGGCACACTTGTGCTGATCCCAGGATCGCCGGTGCTGATCCCCGGACACTACGCGATAGAGCCTTACAAGTGGCAAAGCTTTATGCAGCTGGCCGGCCCACATGCAGCACACCTGGTAGATGCGTGTGGAGGGGTCCTCAAAGCCAAGGTAGATACCGAATAGGTTCAAGAGCCTGCACGGTGAGCAAGGGGCACATACTAAACAGTCTGAAGGGCGATGCACCCAATAAGGCCCTATAAGGATAATCTTGCTGTGCTGAGCACGAAGGCCTCAGAAAGGATCGCGTCGCTGTTCTGATCATGAGGGCCCCAAAAGGAAGGATCCCCTTGCAGGCCAGCAGGCCAGCACCGCCGCCATCACCGTCCCCCGCTGCCCGCTCTGCACAGCGCAGCCGTGCGCACCTGTAGTCGAACATTTCGCCTGCGGGCACGCACGCACACACACAGGGTGTCACAGTGATGCCTCATCTCATACTTAGTCATCATCATCCCCATGCCTAGGTGCCGCGGCTGGGCACCCTGCCAACTGGCTGTTCGTTTCGTTGCATGTTGCCATCAGCCGGGCATGGCTGCTCGGCATAGCAGGTAGGTCACTGCCCGCGAAAGACGCGAGACACAGGCGTGCACAAACTGCGCCAAGTACAGGTGATCAACAGACATCATGAGCTCATGCATGTGGTTGTGCGCGTGGGTGCTGCAGGCGCACCTGAGTAGAGGTTGCGGAATCGGTCGGGTGTGGTCTCGATGGAGGCGGCCACCACGCCCTCAATCACGACTGCATGCAGGGCACGCATGCACACACACACACACACACCAGAACACTGGATTATGTGCTGAGCTGAGCCATTCCTGGCACTTAGCCGTAGCGGCTCTTCATCAAACGGCTGAATACATGCGCACCGTTGGCACAGAATACTCACTGTGGAGGCAGGGCGCGCTGCTGCCTGCACGCAGCACGCACAGCACGGCACCGTGCAGCGTGAGAGATAAGAGGTCGCACTGCTTGTTACACTGCCATGGGTTGCACACCGGCAACCAGAGCGTTCCAAACTGCTGCGGGAGGCTGGCCCGGCAAGCTGATGGCATGGGTTCCTACAGCTGCAGAGCTGGCAATCATGGCTGATCATGTCATCTGGGCACAACAGAAGTGAGATATCACCCTCACCCTTGAGGTATATGACGTCACCCTTCTTGAACCTGCACGTGGTGCGCGCGTGTGTTGTGCGTGTGTCGAGCTTAGCATCTGGTGCGGCCGTCTCTGGCAAGCAGCAGATGAGCAAAGATGATGCTCATCACGCTCACAACCTCCCCGTGTGGGGAGCGGCTCCTACTCCTGAGGACGCTGCAGGTAATGTATGTCTCTGATGGGCCAGGCCTTGTCCATCCGCCCATCCCCTAGCCGCACCTCCCAAACTGGCACACGAGGCGCCTACCCATGCTACATGCGACTTGTGGTATTGGTATCTGCTTGCCAGAGACGTACAGCGCAGTACACATGAGCGCTGCCCTGCAGCCACACGCTGTCCGCTGCCAAGGAGCGCTGCTTGGACCTGCGGCAAGTTCCTGCCACCCGTTGCCACCCCACCAGACAAGCGCCGTGTGCCGCCCGCTCCTGTGCCATCCTAAACCACCCTCACCTGTTCCACGTCCCCCGCTTGAGCACCTGCACATTCGCAAGCCACCATCACCAGGGTTGAGTCAGGGCTTGCGGAGACGTGGGTTGCTGCACACCACCGCCAGACCCAGACCCTAACATGACCCTGACATGCACCCCCAAGGCAATGAGAGCGCACCTGCAGGAACTCTAGCCTGCCCATGCCGCTCCGCCTGCGGTGTATACAGTGGCAGACAATGTGGCATTCTGTGATGGTTCTGCAGCCAGCTTGCCGCTGGACCAGGCATCAGAAAGCCTGGTCCATAGGGCATAGTGCAGCACGGCAACGGCTCTGCGCTATGGTCTGGGTGGTGCCCAGCTACCGAGCCTAGACTGGGTGGTCTGGGTGGCAAATGGGTGGCACACGCAGTCGCGCACACAGTAAGCAAGCGGTGGCCACTGTGCCATCAACGTATGCCATGCACGCATACGTCCCCTTACCCAAACCTGCAGAAGCGCCTCCACAGTTTGCCCCCATCACACTGCTGTCCCTGTCGATGCGCCTTGGCGGCCCTGCCACCCCGAAATCACCTCCACAGCCTGCGAAATCACCTCCACAGTTGCCCCCATCACATCGTTCTCCTGTAGATGCACCCTCCCGCCTCAAATGGATCACCTGTAAAAGCACCGCCACAGCTCCTCAGCGTCACCCTCGAACTTGATGGGCCGCTCGTCCCACAGGAACTGCAGCAGCGCCCGCATGTGCAGGAAGAGCGTGGCCGACACCCACGCGACGCGGTCTGCGGGCAAGTGCGGGGGGTGGCGGGGCGGGTGGCAAGTGCGGGCAAGTGCGGGCAGGCTGGAAGTGTGGGCGGCAAGTGCGGGCAAGTGCGGGCAGGCTGGAAGTGCGGGCGGCAAGTGCGGGCAAGTGCGGGCAGGCTGGAAGTGCGGGCGGCAACTGCGGGCAAGCTGCAAGCGCAGGGGGCGGCAGGGCGGTGGGGCAAGCACCGGGGCATCATCGCAACCCAGAGGCGAAGCAGAGGCTGTGGGCAGATGGAGGGGGAAGCACGCGATGCACGGCACAGCGGCCAGTTTGGCAGGCGGAGCGGAGGTGGAATGATGAGCACCTGCAACACCCGCGTGCCGTGCAGCGCTATCATCTGCCGCTGTAGGCCACCCCGGCACACGCCACATTGGCCAGGACATGAGCACTGGCAATCGTGCTGCCCCGTTGTCCCGCATCGAGTGACGCCTGCCCCTTGCATAGGAGCCCCTTGGAGCCCCTGCATCGAATGCTGCACCATCACCTGCATCCCTCTCCACCTGCCTGCCCAGCCGCTGCCACAATTGCGTGCGCTGGCGGGCGGCGCGATGACGCGGGCACCCCGCTCTACCCCACCCCCCCATCATGAAGCGATGGAGAGCGCTCACCCCACTGCAGGTTCCAGGTCCACCAGTCTTCCATGTGGTGCGGGAAGCTGGAGAGGACCGTGTAGAGGCTGAGGCAGTAGGCTGTCGAGAGCGAGAGGCGGATGAGCAACATATCGTTGAAGAGGCCGCCGCATAGGAACGCGCAGCTCGTCGCGTTGCCAATGGAGGTCTGCAGCTTGAGCAGCGGCGTCAGGAGCGACGCCCACATCTCGGCTCCTCAGCGCAGCAGCGCAGGATCGCCCCGCTCGCTGTTCGCGCGCGCTTGTATCGAGGTGGTGAGCGCGATGAGGTGCTGGCTTCTCTGCTTTCTGCGTTCTGGCTCAATCGATCACATGGGGGTCCACGCGCGAAGAGCAGGAACAGGAGAAGGAACAGAGCAGTGCAGCAGTGCGCAGTGGAAATGCGGCGTTTCATCGGTATTCTACCAGTTCATGCCCCAAGGGATCCGGCGCCGGTCAACATGACGGTCAAACCACCACCGCGGGGCGCGGCGCCCCATGGTCATCCACAGAGCATCCCACGTGGAAGTGCAGCAGTCAGGAGATCCACGGCGCCAGCGCCGCATCATCACGCGCAGCCGCCTACGCAGCGTCTAAGCGAGGTCAAGGATCATCGCAATCATAGTCAAGCTGTAGTCATTGCAAGTCCTGTAAGTCCTGTAAATGCAAATGCCACGGCCTGCGCCGCGCCAGTGAAGCACAAGCCGCAGTGCAAGGCGATGCCCATGTCCAAAAGCCGCAGTCATCGTTGCTGTCAAGTCTCCTTGCCCCAAAGATGCGAAGTGCGCAATGATCAAAGCCAGAACCACCTCCTCACCTGCACCCTGCATGCACTCAGCCCCTTACTGGTGTGTGTGCGCTTGCAACCGGGGCGGCCCAGCCGCATCAACCAAGGCAGCACGGATCAGCTGCGAGGAAAGATTGGGCACTAGCCGAGGCCACAGCGTGCAGTCACCATGCCACCAAGGCGTCAACCAGTGTAGTACGGAGGCGGCTGCCCGCCAACCCCAGACTGCTGCTGCCGCATCATGCTAACCTGAGCGCCCATGGGCCCAAGCGGCTGCTCGCCAGCCCCAGACTGCTGTTGCCGCATCATGCTAACCTGAGCACTCATCGGCCCAGGCGCCATATATGCGCCTCCTCCACCCGCTGCCACTCCTGCTGGTGCCGTGCCATAAGCACCAGGCATTCCCACCATCGCCACGGCCCCCACGCCGCCGCCGCTGCTGCTGCTGCTGCTGTTGTTGTTGTTGTTGCCGCTGTGCAAGCTGCCCATCCCCCCGCCCCCGCCACCCACCGTGCCCGAACCGGCACTCGTGCTGGTGTTGGTGGTGGCGGCGGGTGGGATGGGATCAGCGGGAGAGGACACGCCGCCCCGCCCTGCCAGCGCATGCAGCTCGGACAAGCTCGGCATGGCATACGCCGAGGGCTTGGCGGCTGCGCTATACCCTGATGCTGGGGCGGCGGTGCCGTAGCCTGCGTGCTGCGTGGGCTGCTGGTGGTTTGACATTTGCATGGATTGCGTGGCCGGGTCCATGAGGTGGCGCCGTTTGTAGCAGACGATGCCGACGCCCGCTGCGATGATGGCGCTGACGACCACGCAGGCGATGACGATCCCTGCAATGGCCCCACTGGAGAGGACGCTGTTGGAGGAGGAGGAGGGAGGGGGGCTGGGTGGTGGAGGTGGTGGCGGTGAGGTGGTGCTGTCCGTGATGGAGGAGCCGGGAGGGGATGGTGATGGTGCATCTGCCGCTGGTGGCGGTGGTGCTGCTGCTGCCGCTGCGGGTGGCGGTGGCGTAGATGCTGCAGGGGATGGCGTTCGTGGTGGTGGTGATGCCGCAGAGCCTTGGCCGCTAGGAGGTGGTGCGATGGTGGCGCTGCTGGGCGAGGGCGGCGGAGGCGTCCCTGTTGCCCCGGCGGCTGGTGGTGGGCTTGCAATTGCTGCGGCTGGTGGTGGTGGCGGCTCTATAGCCTGCAGCAGGGCTCGGTGGCTGCCTGTGCGTGCTGCCGCTGCGCGTGCGGCTGCTGCTGCTCCAGCGGAACTGTCTGGCCCCAGCAGCCCGGCATCAGCAGCACATCCGCACGCTGCCGCTATGGATAGCAGCAGGAGCAGCGCACGCTGCTGCTGCTTGCTGCTGCTGCTGCGCATTCGGTTTCTGGATCGATCCGCAGGCAGGCCTGCACGAGGAGCTGCAGCAGCGGCAGGGCGGCAAGCGTAAGGCGAGGTCGAGCGGCGAGGTGGCGAGGTGTTCTCGTGCCCTCGGATTGCGCCGTGAGTCTCACGGTCAGGCGCACCTTCGCACCACCTCCGGTGGCGAGCGCGACGAGGATGGCGAGGATGCAGAGCCAATGACGCGCCGTGAGTGCTTGCTGCAGTGCAAGAGTGGCTGCAGCGTGCGGATTCCCCTGCGTTCCTCTGCTGTGCGTTCCTGTGTGTGGTGGGCCGTGGAGTTCCACCCTAAAAGTGTGATGAGGGTGTAGACACTCACTTTGACCTGCGCACACAGGCCACCCCATCGTGCACAGCAACAGAGCAGGACTGTGCCGAGCGTCTCCATTGCTTTCCATTGCAGCGCCAAGCCACCAAGCGCACACCACCCGAGTGCAGTCCTCCACCGACAGTGCTCAACATTTTGGTAGAGGATGATGATCATGCAGCAGCAACTGCTCATACGAGCTGAGTGTGTGGAAAGACTAGCGGCAAGGAGACACAGCGGAAGCACGTGCGAGGCACAGCCACATCTCCAGGATCACTTGGAACATCACCGCCTCAAACCTCACACTGCTCCATCCATCACGTGCCGTACCATGCAGGCCAAATCAAGCTCAGTGCGCAGTGCGGTGCTGCCTGCTGCTAGTAGTAGCGAACCCATCAAAGTATCTGCAGATCGTTGCCTTATGGTGGGTAAAATGGTGGGTAAGGCACGCCTCCCCTTGTTGTCCCACTCAAACTAATGCTTGGTGGCGGCCTGTGCCTACCACCGCCTTGGACAACAGCAGGTAAGAGAGTGTGCAATTTGTGCGACCGACTGCTTGCTAGGGACGGCTGCGCAGGAAACTCAGCATGTCAAAACCGTGCCGTGCAACCCCCTCCCGGAACACAGGCAGCACCTGGAACCACGTTTGAAAGGCAGCAACCAGCTTCACATCTTGTGTGAGGGCCTTCTCGCTGCACCCCTCCCGCCACGGCCACACCAGCGTCAAGATCTCAGGTGGCAGATGCCACCTCGCACCACATCCATCGAAATGCACCCCTCACACCACGTCAGCGTCAAACGCATCACAACGCACCCCTCACACCACACCGGCGCCACCCGTGGCCGCAGCAGCAGCCAACGCCGCCTCGCTCTCCACCATGGTCTCGTGCACCAGCTGCAGCATGCTGACCACCGAGAGGAAGGTGGGGCGCTTCTTTGGGTCGTGGTCCCAGCACTGGCGCACGCACAGCTTGAGGACCGAGGGCAGTTCGGTGGGGAGGGTGGGGCGCTCGCCCTTCTGAACCCTGCGCATGCAAAAGTTAGGGTTTGGCAGGCGAGGGGGAGGAAGTCAGGTAACCACACCCACACACGCACACTCTCTATGAAGTTGTGGACGTCAGTGAACAAGCGAAGGATCTCTGTTCACAAGCCGTTCACCTGTTGATGTAGTCCTCGGCCATGAACACACAATGCACTTGAATTACAAGCCCCTCACCTGTTGATGTAGTCCTCGGCCGTGGGCGCGAACCCCTCGTACGCCCGGCTCAGCGTCAGCAGCTCAAACAGCATGACGCCAAAGCTGAAGACGTCGGTGGCGGGGGTGCGGCGGCGGCTGTAGAGGAGCAGCTCGGGCACCTCTGGGGCGGCGTAGAAGTCGGACGCCGTGCTGGTCAGCACCTGCACATTGGACCAGCGCATTTTAGAGCCACCACGGGAGGTTGGAAGCATGGCACTTTTGGCGGGCGTAAAAGTCGGACGCCGTGCTGGTGAGCACCTGTACAGTGATGCCAGAGTGGAGTGGGTTAGGGTTAGGATTAGGATCGCCGCGCTGGGACCCTGGTATCCCAATTGCCTATCTTATCAGCAATGGGTTTGGGAGTGCCATGCACAGCAGCAGCAAAGCAGAGCTGAGGAAGGCAGCCCTAAGCCCTAAACACGACAGCAGCACCAAGCCCTAAGCACCCTCACCTCGCCCTTGCCAGGCATGGTGGTGGTGGCATTGCTCGTAACGCGCGCCAGGCCAAAGTCCGTGATGGCGGCGCGGGTGAAGTCGGCCGTCAGCAGGACGTTTGAGGGCTTGAGGTCTCCATGCACCAAGGGCTCAGCGGCACGCCCATGCAGGTACGCCATGCCACGCGCCACCTGCAATTTTGATCCAACGCAATTACATCGGATCAATGGCGTGCACGCCTTGCTGGTGTGAGGAGCTGCCGACTACCAAGGTTGTGGTTGGTCTCAGCCGGGTGTTGTTGTCGTCTTGTAAGGGCCGTCGCCTTATGCGGCGCTTGGCAGAGCACTCTATGGAGTGCAAGCGCCGTCATGCAGCCATGCACCAAGCTAGGGTTAGGGCTGAGGCTAGGGTTAGGGCTACGGCTCACCTGCAGGGCCACGTTGACGCGCTGCAGGACTGGCACTGGGTCGGCGTTGCCCCTCTCAATCACGCGCTGCAGCGTGCCTCCTCCGTAGTACTCGACCACCAAGCCAAACTCACGGCCCTCGGCCATCACGCCTGCAGGCAGGTGGGAAGGGAGGACAAAACTGTGTCATTGGGCCTGATTGAGGGCCACGCTGTAGGCCGTTATCATGTCTTGACCGTCAACCACCACGCCTGCAGGTGGGAAGAGGCACGGGGGGGATGAACGACAATGTGGGTTTGTGCCTGTTTGCAGGGCTGATTGGGGGCCACGCTGTAGGCCGTTATCAAGCCCTGACCCTCGGCCATCACGCCTGCAGGCAGGTGGGAAGGGAGGACAAAACTCTGTCACTGGGCCTGTTGGGGGCCACGCCTGCAGGTGGGCAGAGGCAGGGGGGAGGGCTCAGCAGACCCTCTACACTGCAGGTGCCTCATCTTCCTCGCTGCTGATCCTTGGTGGGCCCTGACGCGGCGTCAGGCCGCAAAGTGGCAGGCACACGCACCATAACAGCTGCGTGATGTTGGGGCGCATTGGTTGATGCGGCCTGAAGCCCCGTTGAAAGCCACGCACACACACGCACACTCACCATACAGCTGCACAATGTTGGGGTGCCGCAGCGTGCTCATGAGGTAGCCCTCGGACTCCACGGCCCACTTGAGCAGCTCGCGCTGCTGGGGGCCCAACGGCTCAAACTTCTTGCAGGCCACCAGCTGCCCGCACCAGCGCGCCAGCACCACGCGCGACGTGCCGCCCACACCCAGCTCTCGAACCTGCATCACGCGAAGTGAGCATACACAAAGTGAGCACACAAAGTGATCTTAACAAGGGCAGGAGTGAGCTGGGAGCCAAGGGAGACATGCCGCCCACACCCAGCTCACGAACCTGCATCACAGAATCACGGGTAGAATCGCAGAAAGCGAGCACAAAAAGTGATCAGAACAAGGCAGGAGTGAGCTTGGGGCCAAGGGAGACGAGCGGCACACTATAAACCTAGCGTGTGACACTATAACGCTAGCGTGCCTGCGTGCCTAGAGTGCGCCTGTGGCAGTGTGGATACGTCAAAGCAGCCAAGCAAAGAGCAAGAGAGCAAAGCCGAGTGTCTGCTGGTTTGCCTGCCCTCCGAGACCTCACCTCCTCCACGTCCTGTGGCGGGATGAGCAGGTCCATGACCTTGATCGCCCGCCACCGCTTGCGCTCCCGCTTGCGCATGGCGTCGTAATCCAGGCCAACGCGCTTGAACTGGCGCGACAGCTTCTCGTGCGCCTCGTCGCTCACCAGCGTGTCGCTCTCCATCAGGTCGCGCATGGCCGCCTGCGTGGTTAAGGTTGTAGATTAGGGCTAGGGTTAGTTAGGGTTCATGATTAGGGCTAGGGTACATTGATAGAAGGCCCCGGTGGCCTTGGTCAGAATCCGCAACGGCTGGCGACAGGGTGCCACGCCGCATACGGGCCCCTGAACCCTAACAACACGGCCCTAGACCCTAAGCCCTCACCTTCATGTCGTCGCGGAACGCCTCCTTGATCTGCGCCTGCAGCTCCTCCTTGTTGACCTTCTCCTCCGCGGGGAGCTGCTGAGCCGCGCCTGGGCCCGTCAGAAGCTTGATGCTGCTGATGCACATGTTGAGGTCGCCGATGCTGCATGAGTGCACAAGGGCACGTGCGAATGACAGGCACGGGCGGGTGTGTTAGGGTTTGGAAAGCAACCAGGTGAGGGCTTCCTTGTGCCAGGCAGGGGCAGGGAAAATGCAGCGTACACCACCCTTACACACCTCACACACTCTTCTCACCATGCCATGAGCATCACCTCAAGCTGCACGCACACAATGTCATGGCCCCAAAGCCCCAAAGCCCTCCCCAAAGCCCTCACCATGCCGTGAGCATCATCTCCAGCTGCATGATCTCCTGGTAAAAGTCGCTGGCAGTCAGGATGCGCGAGATGAGCGAGACCTTGCCGCCGCCCGACCACTCATCCACCTGCACGGCGTTAGGGTGCGGTCAAGGTTAGGGTTTTTGCCAAAGGTAAGGGTAAGAGCATGCACCCAGCCGCTCTGGTTGCTTGGGCGCACACTGGTCGCGTCTAGCCTCTCGCCTCCCCCTGAGGCTTTTTGGTCGTTAGGGTTAGGGTTAGGGTTAGAGGTGCGATTCACCGGGATGAGTCCATCGAGCCACATCCAAATGCCATCTATCCCGTGGAAGTGGTGCACCTCGTTACTTCCCTTGCAGTGCCTGTGGCGCGGCTCTCGTCGAAGTGCAAAACCAGAGTCTTACCTTTTCGTGCACCTTGATGAGCAGCTCTCCCAGGTTCTCAATGTGGGGCAGCAGCTGCTCGCGCATCATCAGCGCTTCTTCACTCTTGTCCGCCTTGCGCTGCCTGGAAACGCATGGCAGGTGCGGAGAGGCAATCATGATGGGGGGAACACGCGAGGAAGCTGCGCATCATCAGGGCCTCTTCACTGTAGGTCATTACTGCTGCCTGAACAAGCATGACAGGTGCAGATAGGCAATCGTGGGGGGAACACATGAGGAAGCTGCGCATCATCAGGGCCTCCTGATTCTTTGTCATTCTTTTGCGCTGCCTGAACAGGCAACAGGTGCCTGAACAAAGCATAACATGTGCAGACATCGCCGCGTGATCGTTGCAGTGCTCATGCAACAGGGCACCCACATGAGGGCAGGCGACCTGCGACGCACGAAGTGAAAGCGTGACAGTGCAGTGCCGCCATGCCCCAAGCCCTAAGCAAAGACCTAGGCCTCCATGCAAGCGCACACTCACTCGCAGGCCTTCTGCACCGCCTTGAGCGTGGGCACCTGGCGCCTGACCCGCCCGCACGTGTGCGCCAGCACCTGCAGCCGTGCAGCATCCAAGCGAGTACAGTATGCGTGTGCGCCAGCAGGACGTGTGTGTGTAGCTTGCAAACAGGGCGGCCCAGCCGCGGCAACCGAGGCAGCACGCATGTGCGCCGGCACGAGCAGCCGCCGTGCACATAGAGCAAACAGGAGCGCGAGTGAAAGCGTGGCAGTGTGGCACATGGCTAGAGTTAGGGCTAGGGTCGGGCTAGGCTGACGCACCTGGTTGTTGACCACCACCTGCTCCATGGCCGTGAGCAGCATGTCAGCCACTTGGCACACGGTGCCCAGCGCCACGCCAAGCACTCCCAAGTTGGTGCCGATCTGCACAAGCATGTGGCATGGGGTGGCGCAGAGTTGACAGCACATGCAAAGGTGTCATTCAAACCAGGGCTAGTGAGCGGGCGGGCAGGGCAGCTTTCCTTTTTCCCGTCACACTCTTTCTTCCTGTCTCTCTCACACTTCCCGCCCCTCACACACGGGCCCGTCACCACAGCAGCGCGGAAGGCCCCGTACACAGCCAAAGGCGCCTTTTTACCCACCCTCCGACTCTCTCACATCATCTCACATCCTCACATCATTGCCACATGCAGGCAGGTACCCATCACGCCCTGCACACCTGCTTGCCGGCGAGAACCGCTGCCCTGAAGGCCCCGTACACGGCCGAAGGCGCCTTCTTGCCCAGCTCGGCAGCCGAGCCTTCGCTGGCAGGTGGCTTGGTGAAGTCCTCGGGCTTGGTCTCGGCTGCAAGCAGCAAGCAACACGCAAGCAGGCAAGTCATCGACGTGATTGCCATTCGCAGACGGCAGGTTCGCAAGAGAGCAATCGCAGAGAAAGAGGGACAGAGAGGGAGAGAGAGGGTGAGAGAATTGCGGGAGAGACCACCACGCACCTGTCTTGTTGATCTTCTGCATGTTGGGTGTAGGCCGCGCGTTGAATGAGGCCCATGAGGTGGAGCAGGCACTCTTGATGCCACCCACGAAGGAAGACACCACGCCGGGCTCGGCGGCGGCGGGCACCTTGCCGTTGGCCATGGCAGCCTGACGGCACAAGGGAGGGGAGGGCATCACACAGGAAGGCGTGAGGAGGCTAGTGCAGGCTCTGAGGCGGCAGTCAAAGCAGCCCAGCACAAGCCCTTGACCCTAGCCCAGACCCTAACTCAAGCCCTAGCCCACGCGTGCGCACCGGGCGGGGCGGGTTGTTGAGCAGCTTGAGCATCTCTGGGCTCTTGGTGAGGGCCTTGGGGGCGTTTCCGCTGTGGTCAGGGATATCTGGGTTGGCGCCTCCGTAGACCAGCAGGCACTGAGCCATGGCCACCTGTATGGGCAGGGCAAGCGTCAGCATCAGCCGCTGTGGTCAGGAATGTCTGGGTTGGCGCCGCCGTAGACCAGCAGGCACTGAGCCGTGGCCACCTGTGGCCACCTGTAGCATCACCCAGAGTCAATGGTCTTGCAGCTGGTTTGGCCCTTCCGTGGGTGTATCAGATGTGGGTGAGCTGAGGGCGAACCCTAACCCCAGCCCTACTGTATGCATGCACACCTCGCCCAGGACGGAGGCCAAGTGCAGCGGCGCGTAGCCCTGTCCATGCACACCGCGCCTCACAAAACCCTAACCCTCAGCCCTACTGTATGCATGCGCACCTCGCCCAGGACGGAGGCCAAGTGCAGTGGCGCGTAGCCCTGTCCACGAGCTGTGGACGCGCGCAGGTCCACCTTGCCTGCC
>QAXK01005482.1:0-10972 GCA_004335735.1 Chlorella sp. KRBP
GTGAAGGTCAGGTGATGGTGGCGAGAGATTGCACAGCCTCGCGCCGTGCCCGTGCTCCCCCTCACACACTCCTCTTCTCACCTCACGGTCGTGGATGATGGAGCCGTCCGGCTGCGTGTAGTGAGACAGCGGGAAGTTGAGCTTGGCCTGCGCGCCCCTGCAGATGACGGCCGCCCTGCACGCGCACACGCATGCAGGTGAACCATCACACATAGCAGCTGGCTGCGCACGGAGCTGTGACTGCTCGTTGCCCGTTGCACCGGACTCACTTGTCGAAGGCCAGCGCTGCCTGCGCCTCGTCCACAAAGGTGCCCAGGTGGACATGGCGTCCAGACGTGTTGATCACTGCCTGCAAGTGCAAGCGACGAGTACTGATGGCGTGTGGAGGGCCACGAGTGCGTCACGCGGCGCGCTGGCTCGCAACGCCACCCTCCCGTGCAGAGCAGGCCAGTGTGAGCAGCACTGCGCACCTGCCACTTGCGGCACTTCCTGCGTGCACCAGCACGAGCAAGCAGAAGTGCAGGCGTCAGCATTTTGCGTCCAGCAGCAGTTGCGTGCGGCAATGCCGAGTCCGTGTGGACGCTGGCGCACTTGTTATAGGCGACGCCTCGGTACTGCGAGCTCCGCGGCACGCCCTGCTCCTCGCTGGGAGCAGCTGGCGTGGGGCCTCCGCGCTGGCCTGGCCCAGATGACATCGGGCGCTCCGCGCCCCCCCCGTCGGCCTCCCTGCAGACGCGCGGCCCTGCGGAAGGTGCTGCGCACGCTGCACTCTCGCCTGCTGTCGCTTGGTGGGATGCCGCACGGGAGGCCGCACGGGAGGCCCAGGTGGAGCCGCACACGAGCGAGCAGATGAGCTTGTGCGCAGCTCTGTGCTCGCGGTGCTATTGCAGTAGTGTTGCGGGTTTCATTGTTCAATGTGGAACCAGCGTGTGCAGTGAAAAAAGGGCGGCCATTTGGAGTCATCGCCCGGGCGGTACGCGCGCGCATGCCGCAAGTGAGGAGCAGGAAGCAGAGGGAAGCAAGTGCGCAGCAGTAGTTATTCCCGCGACACATGACCAGTACTTTTATCGTCCTCCGTGGGTTCTGTACGCCAAACGCAATGCAGACAGTGCCAAGGATCGCTACTCGGGCGCGTCACCGGCAGTGCTGGTGCTGGGCGGCGAGGGGATGCAGGGGGGGGCCTGCGGGTTGGGCACCAGGGCCAGGTGCGACGACCCGGAGGCACTGCTGGGCCCGGCACCCAGCCCCGACGCCTGGCGCGTGACCAGCAGCTGGTCCCTGAGCTGTTGCTGTGCCTGCTGGCTCAGCCGCGCCAGCAGCATTGTGGCTGACCCCGCCGTGCTGTTCCTCGCCCACCTGCTCGAGCTGCTGGCGCCGCCCTGGTGCAGGGAGCCCAGGGTCACCTTGCTGTTGAGGCAGCCGGTAGACAGCCCTTCGTCGCTGCACTCCTCCACCCGCTGGTGGATGAGCTCCGCACCCAGCACCAGCACGCTGCGGTCCACCTGCAGCCCTGCAGGCGCTTCGCCGTGCGCCATGCCATGTGATGATGATGAAGGTGATGCCCCTGCCCCATGATGGTGGTGAAGTCCTGCAGACGCGTGGAAAAGGACCTGCTGCGCCCCCGGCAAATGAAGCGGTCCCTCTTGGCCTGAGGCCCTGTCCCCGGAACTATCTCCAGCCACTGACGTGCCAGCCGCAGACGCAGAGTCAGCTGCCCGGAGGTGCCTGCCTGAGTGCCCATCCGGGGTGGTGGAGCCTGACGGGCTCTCAGACAGGTAGTGGCTCTGCTCCACCTCCTCCTCTGCCCCGCTCTCCAGCCAGGATGCAGCACCCCCTTGACGTCCGGCGAAGTCCAGGTCCGCAGCAGGTGTCCCGTCAGGCAGGGCGCCTGCACCCGGGGCGCCGGGCACCAGCGTGGCCCCGTCCACCAGGCCGCCCAGGCGCTGACCCGCACCTGACGTGACGTGCTGGCCTGAGGGGTGAGGCTGCTGGTTGCTGGGGAAGCGCCCTTGTGTCGCCACCACGTACGCCGCACTGGCTGGCACCACGCCTGCAAACCCTGTGCTGTACATGGTGCCGGGGTTGCTGCCCGAGGGTCGGTCGTCCGCATCAGCAGGGTGCACAGCGTCCTGGATGGCGACCCAGCGCTGTGCGCTGCCCACCTCATGCAACAGGTTGCCGGCGCCGGACATGGCCCCCCCCACCATCAAGCCAAACCCTGGAGCTGCTGATCCCACACCCTCACTGGCCCCGCCCCCACCTGACGTGAACCTGCCCAAGCCACTGGAAGGGAAGCGGCTGCCGCTGGCTGGCCTGCCTGCACCACCTGGCAACATGGCCATGCCAGGGGGAAGACTGAGCACCGACAAACCGTCCAGCACTTGGCTCGCAAGCACACCTGGAGGCAGCTGCCGCTGGTCTGAATGTGTGCGTAAGAACCAGGAAGAGTGCTCGCCTGCGGACGCAATGGCCACTTCTGCAGTGGCAGACGCTGCTCCTGCTGCTGTTGCTGCTGTTGCTGCCAAGGCAGATGACGTGGAAGGTGCAGATGGCACGCGGGGCATGGGGCAGCTGCTGAAGGGGGCGCCCCAAGGCGAGCCTGCTGCTGCTGCTGCTGTGCCGCGTTGCTGCTCCTGGCCAGCCACCTGCTGCAGCCAGGCCGGGCGAGCCAGCAAGCCGCTCGCACTGCGCCGTGGACGAGCGCCGGGCGTGTTGCTGGAGACGTAGCTGCTGCTCTTGACAGGTGCCGGGTGGTGCGCGCGGTGCTGGCCCGCAGGTGATAATTCCACGGACAGAGCGTGTGCGAGGGACCTCATGGGGTGCTGCTGGGTGTGCTGCAGGGACTGCGCCAGGACCGGGTTAACCAGCAGCCAGCTGGTGCGGTCGCCACGGGAGCCACCAAGAGCTGTATGGGCCACACGTTGAGAGGCTGCGCTGCTGTGCTGGCTTGCTGCTGTCTGAGCGCTGTTGCGTGTGGTGCCAGAGTCTAGCGTGCCAGGGCCGTCCGCTGCCTGTGTGGGCGTGGTGGTGAGCCCCGGGCGTTGCCGTGTGGAGGCCTGCCCGTGTGTCGCCGCCTGCATGGCACAATACGACCGGGAGGGCTCCAGCGTGGCCACAGGTGGCCCGTGCTCGTCCACACCCAGCATGCCATCCTGCTGCTCCACGCCGTCAGTGTGCGGCGCCCGACCAAAGCCTAGTCCAGGCGCAGAGTTGCTGGGCGTGGACTGCACGTTGCTGGCGTTGGTGGTCTCGGCGAGCGACGCTGGCAGCGTCATCATGTTGACGGTGTGCGTGCTCTCTGCATGGCTCTGGAGCGTGTGCACGTGCTGCTCCTGGTAGTGGTGAAGGTGGTGGTGGTGAGCTGGGGGGAGTGGCGGCATGGGCAGGTTGGCCGACAGCTCTTGAAGGTAAGTGAAGCTGTTCCTGCTGCTGGTGACTCCTGGTGACACCAGGCGTGCGGATGCGTTTGAGACCAGGGACGGCTGCCGCATGCCGCTGGGCCCGCTGTGCTGCTGCAGGTGGCTGGGGTGCGGGTGGACGCCACTGCTGCCGGGCTTGCTGGCAGCCACCACTGCAGATGGCAGCGCCTGGGGCAGCTGGGCCGAGGTGCTGCCCCCCCAGGGAACAGGTGCGTTGTGGTGCTGCGAGGTATGCGGGTCCAGCAGTCGCCTCACCCCGGTGGTGTTGATGGCTGCACTGGCATCTTGCGGCATGAGGTTGCGGGTGCTCATGGCACGCCGGCTGGGGGTGGGGCGGGAGGCGTTGGAGACCAGGCTGGCCAGGGACCCGCTGTGGTGCCTGGCCAGTGCGCCACGCTGATTCGGGATGGAGAGGGCGGCAGAGGGTGTGGCCATGGAGGCGTCCGGGGTGGTGCACAAGGTGTCTGAGCAGCCCAGCTCCAGGGCCTCAGACATGGACTGCAGCGCCGCCAGGACCTCGTCAAAGGTCGGCCGTGCAGTGTGCGAGGGAGACCAGCACTGGGCGGCCAGTGCCACGAGCGCCGTGGGGGCGTGGGGCGGGAAGCTAGGCCGCAGCCCATGCCGGGTCATGGCGTCCACAAGCGCTGACTTGGACATGCCACGGTACGCACGCTCCGCTGCAACGCGGTGAGGGGCAGAGTGGCAGAGTGAGCCAAAGGGAGCCGCTTGAGGCGCATGAGTCTCCTGACAGCCTGCCAGGCATGGCTCACCAGTGTAGCACTCCCACAGCACCACGCCAAAGCTGTACACGTCGACAGGTTTGCCGATCTGACCGCGCAGCAACACCTCTGGTGCCTGCGCAACAGCACACGACAGGGCACACAGCAGGGCTGATGGTGCTTGAAGTCTGGCCTTATTGATCCCTTGCAGGGCGCGCCAGGACCACGCAACACACACCATGTGTGAGAGGGTACCCTGGAAGACGTTGGTGAGGTACGTGGCGCCTCCGGCCTTGAGCTTGAAACTGAGACCAAAGTCAGCCACCTGCAGGTGAGTCACGTGTAACCGGTTGGGATGCACCACAGCTGAGGAAGCGTCCAGGCATTGTGCAGCCGGTGCTGTCAGGGAGCCGGAGTGCCGTGCCCCGTCCCACCTTGGCGATGAAGCCGCGTGACGTCATGGGGTTAGCCTTGAGCAAGATGTTGCGTGGCTTGAGGTCCGAGTGCACAATGTCCTGAGAGTGCAGGTGCTCCATGGCGCGCGCCACGTCCATGGCCGTGTCCAGCAGCGCACGTAGGTCGACAACACCACCTCGCCCGGTGAAGCCCTGCGGGTGGGGCAGCAGCAGCGATGTGATGGTGTTCACTTCCACCACAAGTGCGGGGTGCGCCAGATGAGCGCTGGCGGCTTGCTTGCACACGCCTGCCATGACCTGAGTGTCCTGACTCACCCCCTTGTCCAGCAGATCGCGGAGAGAGCCCGCCTCGCAAAACTCCTGAACCAACAGCAACTCCCACGACCTCTGCTGCCCCTCCGGCCCCTCTGGCTGCTGAAGGCTGGGCTGCATGCTTGGGCGGCCTTGTGGGTTCTCAAGGCCCGTGCTGCTGAGCGCCGGCCGTGGGCTGTCCATGACTGACCTGGCCCGGAGCACGGCGCTGCCACCCTCTGAGGCTGGTGCTGCTGGCGCCTCCTGCAGGTGCTGCTGCAGTGCGGGACCTGGCCCTTGAGGCGTGCTGTGCACAGGGCTGGTGAATGGCATGAGTTCCACTGACGCCATGCGGGCACTGGCACCCAGCGCTTCAGCCAGCGTGATGAGTGCTGGGTTGGAGCCGGTGTGCACGGACAGGGATGGAGGGCTGCCTGTGGGCATGTAGACGTTGCTGTGGGGCAGGCCCAGCGTAGCACTGGTGGGATTGGTGAAGCTGGAGCGTAGGGTAGGTGGCGCGTTGCTGGCGCTGGCGCTGAACGCGCCCGTGTCGCATGCTGTGCCGCCTGGCATGTCCGTCTTGCTTGGCGGCCGGCCAAGCTGCTGCGCTGAGGGCGATGTGCCAGATGTGATGGCGCCAGCGTTGTGGAGGCGCAGCTGAGAACCTGCTGATGCAGCGGCAGGTGGCAGGGCTTGCCGCTCTGTGATGGGCAGGGGGCTGCAGGGTGCAGCACTCGAGTTGAGCCTGCTTGGCCGGAGCAGGGGACGCATGCTTGTGGCATGGACGCCACCGCTACTGATGCGGGGGGAGCCTGCAAGGCCGGACCCAGGTTGCTGGGTGATGCTTGCCGCTGACGTTGCGTCGGAGGGCCCGGCGCCAGTGTCGTGCGGCACAGCAGGGAGCAGGCCGCTCACTGATGGCAAGGTGCTGCTGAGCAGGCTGTTATGTCTGCTCAAGTCCGCCACCTCGATGACTATGGAAGCGTTGTCTGGGACGCCTTGCCGCGGGACGGCTTGGGGTGGCGTGGGCCGTGCCAGCAAGTGCTGGAGGTTGGGCTGTGAAGCGGTTGCTGGGCTGCTGGTCATCGAGTAGAGGTGCCCAGGCAGCCGGCTGATTTGTGCGCTGTGCCGCCGCAGGCCCATGGGGTCTGAGGGTCTGGGTGCCTGCTCCGGGCTGGGGTGCGCATGGTGCGGGAGTGGCAGTGCAGCGCTGTGGATGGCGGCACCTGTGTTTCCGAGCGCGCTCGTCTCGCGTTGCCGCTCGTGCACGCTGCATTGGCAGCACGTGGCAGGCGGAGCAACGCTGTGTGCAGGCAGGAACGATGCAGTGCCATCTTGCGCAGCATGACATCCCTGTGCATCAGGGGGCACTCACCCTGCGTCGTCCAGCAGCTTGACTCGGAAGGTGAATGTCTGGACAATGTTGGGGTGGCTCAAGCTGCGGGCAGTGACGGCAAGATGGGGTAGCAATCAGTGGGTGCTGGCGTCTCCTGCTGCTGAATGAAATCCCTCACCAACAGCGCCTCAGTGCTGCCACACCTGGAGCTGATGGCTGCCTCCATGACTGCCATGCGCTCCCGCTTCTCGCTCCCTGTCAACAGCATGATCTTGACGGCCACCAGGATGCCCTTCCAGGTGGCCTTGTGCACACTCCCATACCTGCGCACCCAGGGGCACAGGACGCAGACGTGTGCAAGTGAGCCCGTGACCTACTGGCCCTCCTCTTCCTCTGGACAAGACAGTCTTGCTCCACGCACGTGCCGCGGCCGAGTAGCTGCAGCAGCACCAAGTCACCCAGGTCAGGTGCGGCTTGCATGGAGCTGTCCAGGATGTCCCGACGCGTCATGTCAATGCCTGCATGCAGTGCGCCACACTCGGCAAGCTCAAGCACGGACTCGCAGCACTGCAGGTCATACCATCAAAGGTCCTCGTCCTGCCCACCTTCAGTTGGCGTGCCCCGCTGACTCATGTCACTGCCAGTCTCTCGCTGCCTGAGCAGCAGCGGCCCTGCAGCCTGATGCCTGGTGCCATTGGTGGTGACGCGCACAGGTGGCGGGTGAGCAACGCCTGCCCACATGCTGTGCTGGCTGAGGCGGCTGCCGGCTTTGGGCGACTGCCCTGATGAGCGTTCTGGCACCATGCTGTGCGACAGGCGCTGGAAGCGGATCGGGAGCGTCGGGGTGCTCTTCTGCGCACATGGCACACACACTCTGGCCTTGTGCTCAAGTGCTCCATTGCGTGCCACAGCGGCACAGCGCTGCTGTGCGTGGACTCGTGCTTTTGAGCCGTCTGCGCACCAGCGTGACCATGAAGCTCTTGCTCCTGCTGCGCCTGGCTCCTGGTGTGCTGATGTGGGTGGGCTGCGCCGGCTGCTGGCGGTCACGATCAAGCGCCGATGGGGACGCATCATGCCGCTGCCAAGAGCGCTGCTTCCTGCGTCCCGTGGTGCGCATGCGCCAGCTCCACGCCAGCCAGACCAACGCCAAAAGCAGCAGAGGACCGATGGCAGCAGGCACGGCGATGGCCGCCACGGTGGCGGGCGAACACCCTCCGCCATCATCCCCACCGCCAGGCACGGCAGGTGGCTGCTGCTGAGGCTGCTCCTGCTCCTGCAGCAGCGCGCGCCAGGGGCGCTGATGGTGCGCCCCCGTCATCTACGACATCGACATCACGCAGTGCCGCACGGCGCCTCCACTGCCGGCACTGCCGCGGCTGCCCGGCGATGAGCAGCGAACATTGCTGCGCTGGGGTGATGGTGCCGTGTGGCGTGTGGCGATGCTCCTCCCAAGACCGTCCAAGCCCCGTCGACGCATGCCTGCGATGCGGCGGTGCGCGGCGCATACTCAGTTGCAGCATTCGAGCACGATGTCCCGCGTATACGTAGGCAACCTGCCGATCGAAGTGCGCGAGAGGGACCTCGAGGACCTCTTCTACAAGGCGAGTGCAGGGGCTCTCCCGCAGCCTCCCGCAGCCTCCCGCAGCGCTCTGGAGCTCATGCAGCCCATAGACTGACGGCGATGGGACGTGCTGCTGCCCTGCTGCCCCACAGTTTGGCAAGTACCGGCGCATCGAGCTCAAGAACCAGGGCAGGCCTCCAGCGTTCGCCTTCATCGAGTATGGTGCGTTTGAGGACCATGCCATGCCATGCCATGCCATGCCATGCGGCCATGCAGTGCTGGGGATGGTGGCGCGGGCACGTAGGAGATCTCATTCGCAACAGCCAGCGCCGTGCCCGCATGCATGCAGAGGACCCTCGCGACGCATCAGAGGCCGTGCGCCGTCGCGACGGGTACGACTTCATGGGGGCGCGCCTGCGGTGCGAGATTGCCAAGGGCGGCACGGGGCGTGCGCACGAGAACTTCCGCCCTCCGCCTTCGCGTGGCTTCCGTGTGACAGTCAAGGGCCTGCCACGGGGGGCCAGCTGGCAAGACCTCAAGGTGGGCAGAATGTCGACTGGCTGGCAGTGGGGGGACGGCGCATGTGGCCGCACGCCTGGGCACGCCGCCACCCTCCCAACACGATAGCCTCCCATGTGTGGTGCGCAGGACCACATCCGCACTGCGTGCAAGCCAAGCTACACGGACGTGAGGGTGGACCGCAACGGCGACTCGTACGGCATTGTGGAGTTTGAGTCGTATGAGGACATGAAGCTGGCCATCCGCAAGCTGGACGACACGGAGCTCAAGAACCCGTGAGTAGGAGCGTTGAGCTGGGCAGGCTGGGAACCTGAACGCGGCAGGGCTGGGCCTGCGATGCCAAGGCGTCCCCAATGAGCACTGCTGGCACTGCTGGCACTGCTGCAGCTGACAAGAGACGGGTCACTGAAGGAAGGCTGGCTGGCTTGCGCACGCGTGGTGCTTGGATGCATGGTCTCCGGACCCTCCGCATGTAGGCCGGGTGGCACAGGTGGGCTGAGCAGGGCGCACTGTTGATGGACATGCGTGCTGCCAGTGGGCTGCGCTGACGAGCTCACATGGTCATGTGCGCGTCGCGTTGCCTGTAGGCGGTACGACCGCGGACACTACGTGAGGCTTGTGGAGGATGGTGCCGACAATGGTGGCGGGCGAGATGATCGTGGCAGGTCGCGCAGCAGGTGGGTTCCGGTGTGCTTGCCTGGGTGCACTGCTTTGCGGTGGGCTGCACGCTTGAAGCATTCCGGCTCGCGTTTCTCGATGGCGAATAGGCACTCGTTGGCGGCATGCTCGCTATAGCGACACACACATGCCCTCTTCACTGTGTGCCTTGGCGTGTGCCTTGGCATGGTGCACTCTGGGACAGCACCTTGCTGGACGCTTGGGCTGGCGCCTGGTGGCCCACCTCCTTCCTGGATGACGTGTGGACTGGGCTGGGCGCATGGCAAGGGCGTCGTCACTGTTCCCACCTTGGCTTCTCCAAGGACATCTCCACCATCCTGGGTGATGGCGAACCTCCGCCTGACTTGGTGTGTTGCGCTTGGTGGCTTGGCCAACTGCGCCTGCCTGCCGTGCGCTGCCCCATGCCCCTGCGCGTGCCCTGTGCAGGTCGCCGCGGCGTGACAGCCCAGCCCGTGACCGTGACGCGGACCGTGACCGTGACCGGGGCCGCGCGGACTCGCGCAGCCGCTCCCGCTCCCGCAGCCGCTCCCGCAGCTACTGATGCATTCCTGCAGAGTCATGCTCTGATGGTGCATGTCGCTTCTGTGCACTTTTGCCATGCCCTTCAAGTTGCGCCCAAGGTGCCGCGCCACCTCACATGTGTACCCAACTCCCTCAGCTCTACACAAACCTTCCTAGAGCAGCAACGCACACAGCCGCAGCATTCCCAACGTAGCCACAGCTCGCACCCAGCTGCACGCAGAGGAGGGAACGCCCACCGCAGGGAGGTGATGCCGCTGGACGTCGGCCGCGTCCAAAAGGAGCTCAAGGCGCGTGCGGTGACGCTGCTGCGCTGCTGCTGGGCTTCCTCTGGGCGCACCGAGCTTTGCCGTATGGTGTGCCAGCAGCAGCGCGAAATCGTGCGCGTGCCGTGCTTCGCTTGGTTTCGCTGCGTGTGGTGCTGCAGGAGATTGAAAAGGACCAGGCCTCGGGGGTGCGCGTGGTGCTGCGCGGGAGCGATCTGCAGTTGCTCACAGGATGGGTGCCAGGGCCGCGCGACACGCCCTACGACGGGGGCCAGTATGAGATTGCCATTGAACTGCCGGAGCAGTACCCCTTCGTGCCCCCCAAGATGCGCTTCGTCACCAAGGCGAGCCGCACGGACATGCACATGCGTGCTTGGCGCATCCTGCGGCGCATTTGCAGCGTGCCTGACACCACAGCTTGCAGCTTCTGCGACGTGTGGTGTGCTGTGGGCAGGTCTGGCACCCAAACATCAGCAGTCAGAACGGCGCCATCTGCCTGGACATCCTCAAGGACCAGTGGAGCCCCGCGCTCACCATCAAGACAGCCATGCTCAGCTTGCAGGTGGGTGTGGAGTGGGCAGCGCAGCGTCTGACGGTGCCAGGGGGCAGGCCACGCAGTGGGCCGTCCAGCTATGGCATTCGCAGGAGGTCGTATTGCATAATCCACGCAGCTCAGGCACCAACATCACGCGTCGTGCGGGCCGTGTCGCGCATGCAGGCGCTCCTCTCCTCCCCGCAGCCAGACGACCCCCAAGACGCTGTGGTTGCGAAACAGTACTTGAGCGACCGCGAGGTCTTCAACAAGACAGCAAGGTGCGGTGGGCATGGAGCTCTGCAGAGTGAAGGCTGTGGGCAATAGCAGGTCAGCAGGCGCCAGCGTTTATTGACAGCACACCGCACCGTGCGTGCTGCGCGACGCAGGCACTGGACGGAGGCTTTTGCAATCCCGAAGAATGAGGATGCCAACCAGCTGGTGGCCAAGCTGTGCGGCATGGGCTTCGAAAGGGCACAAGTAGAGCAGGCACTCAAGGTGAGGGACGTGCAAAGGTGCTGCACCCAGAAGGGGCCCACACAGCGTGATAGTGGGTGAACGAGGCGTTGCGTTGCCTGCCATCTTGCGCTTTGATGGGACGCAGGACGCTGGAGGAGACGAGAACGGGGCGCTTGAACGGCTTTTGGGGTGACGACACCTGCAATGCATTATTTCCATGTCCTTCCCTGCAACGATCGGCATTCTGGACCTTGCTG
>QAXK01005487.1:0-15763 GCA_004335735.1 Chlorella sp. KRBP
GCAGCAGGAGCAGCGGTGGCTGTGCTGGCGTGCTGGACAGCACAGCAGCGGCTGTGGCGGTGGCTGGCATCATCAACAAGAGCCTGGGGCTGCAGAGCCAGCTGCAGTGCAAGGCTGCAGGTGCCACTGATGCTGCGCCAGCAGCAGCACTTAAGCCCGACCAGCTGCTGCATGCAACTGTCAAGGTCCTGACGACAGCTTTGAAGCAGCATCAACAGCAACAGCAACAGCAGCAGGCAGTGGTGACAAGTGCCGGGGGTGCTGCTGTGGATGGTTCGGCAGCACCAGCAGCAGCAGCTGTAAGGGCACTAGCTTGGGTGGCCAGAGGGCTTGCCATGCAGCGTCATGATGGTTGGCAGGCCCTGATGTCAGAGCATGTGCTGCCTGTGCTGTCAATGGCCTCTTTGAGCCAGAACAGCCTGGAGCACTCTGCCGCTGCCGCAGCGCAGAACCCTACAGGGGTGGACTCATCGATGGTGTCTGGAACAGCTGGTGGCCAGGCGTCAGCAGGTGCTGAAATACGTCCTCCAGCAGCAGCACCTGGGGCCCTTGTGTGGGCTGCTGCTGAGTTCTTTGCAGTGCTGGTGGCACCTGTCACCCTGACAACAAGTGCTGTTGCAGCCAGCAGCAGCAGCAGCAGCAGCAGCAAGGCAGCATGCAGTGATGCCAGAAGCCTGGGTCACCAACTGACCTTACACAGCATGGCACGACCGCTGTGGCAGCAGAAGACGTTTGTGCTCGCCCTGCAAGCCCTGCAAACAGCAGCAGCACCAGAGGATGCTGCAGCTGCTGCCGCACCCACACCACAGCAGCACGTCGTGTGGCTTGCAGTGGCGAGTCTGCTCAGTGCAGCCCCAATGGTCCTTGCGGCTGCAGGACAGGACCATGCCCTGTTGCTGCTGCAGTGTGTGGTGCACTTGGAAAGCATCTGGCAGGCAGTTGTGTCTGGTAGTGCTGTGCCTCCTGCTGGTGAAGAGGGTTCAGAGGTGCTCAGGCTGCTGCAGCTCATGCACAGCTGCCTGCTTATGCTGGGTGATGCTTTGTCACGTGGCGCAGAGGCCTCTGAGCAGCTGGGGGCTCATGTGGAGCTGCTGCTGCAGACGCTGTGTAAGCTAGTGCAGTTGAAGCCCGCGAAGGCCTTTGCGGCAGCGGAGCAGCAGCAGCAGGTGCACCGCCAGGCCGTGCTGTCTTCGGCGGGTGTGAGGGAGGTTGCACTGATGTGCTTGACGGGCTGCATGGGCCTGCCGTACCACACACTGCACCCACACAGGCGGCAGGTGCTGGCAGCAGTGATGGTAGCGCTGGACGATGACAGGCGGGCAGTGAGGAAGGCAGCAGTAGCATGCAGGAGCGCCTGGTCCAGCACTTAATGTGGTTCCATCCCATAAGATGGGCTTTGAGTGTGAGGCTATCTGTCACAGATGGGTCCACTCTGCTTGTTTTCAGCGTATGGGATGCTTGTCATTGAGCAGTGGTTGGGTGCCAGATTTGCCCACTCAAGCCTGGTATGGTTTGTAAGAAGTGGTTTTCAAAGTAGCAAAGTGCAATTTGGGCCTGGCAGTGACCCGATTTTCAAGCCAGACTGCCAGTGACCCCAAGCCTTGGTCCTTCAAGGACCCCAGAATGGACGGGAGCGTGAGTGCCACTACCATACAACAATGTGGTGTTGCACCACAACCTTGGCCATCAGCATCAAGGCTTGCTGAGTCGTGACGGGTTCCTTGGCTCCAGAAGTGAACGCCCAGCAGTGCAGGCCCGCAAATGTGACTTGCACCTAGTCAGGTTTTGCCACAGGGTTTGACGCTTCGAAAGGGGCTGTGCTTACGAAGCCACATGTTCCGCGAACTGCTGTGTTCCTCTTTGTTCCGAGATACGTTGCAGGTCCGGAAGCTCGGAAAAGTCCGGTGTTCAAATGCACCATCTGTGCGCATGCACAGGAACATACGTGCTTGCTTCACCCTGAGTTCAGTTGCCGCAGGAGGTACCCCAGCACAATCTCTCCATCTTTCAGGCTTCAGCGAGGCCACAAAGCAACGTCAAGTCGTTGGAACCAGGTTGCACAATGAAGAGGACTGTCGGGGAAAGGGACAACGGGGAACAGTCCTGTGATGAACTAGAGCAGAAGCGCGTCAAATACGATGATGAATTGGAGGCTGTGCTGCAGTTGTCTGCCGATGACTTTGAGTGTGTCATATGCTGTGGTAAGATGCTGCTCAGCCCGGGTAGCATAGAGCCCCCTGTGCAGGAGTCCTGCAACTACTGCTGGAACCACCAAGCATTGGACTTGCAGCTCAGAACAGCAGGGCCATCAAGATGCGCACAGTGCTTCTTTCTTGGCAGCAGCTGGTCCCCCTGCCCCCGCTGGTGCCCGTCTCAGTCCCTGCTGTCGCTACTGTTTGTGCAGATCTGCTGGTGGACCCTGTCGTCAACAAGTGTGGCCACGACTTCTGCAAGTTCTGCATGGAGCAGGTCTTCAGCAGAGCTCACAGGCATCGGCATGATCCCTTGTGCCCAGTGTGCAGGACAGCACTTGCACACAGGGGCCGCAGAGATGACCTAAGTGAGTACTGATCCCACTCCCTTGTTGGTATGGAGGTGGTGTGCAATCTTACTCTTTTCTAAAAATCAGTTTTTTGGCCAGGAGCACTGCGTGTAAGTTTCGTTCGTGCTTGGAGTGCCGTGCTGTCTGTGATCATTGGCTTCCTATACCAGCGGGTGCCCATAGCCACAGGTATGCAGTGTTGCTTACGCTGCTGAATGGTTGAAATCATGCAGACCATGCTCGCCCTCATGGGTGTTTCACATGTCTGCTGTTTTGTCCTTAAGGGCGTACCCACATGGCTGGTAAGATGAGCCCACCCGCTCTACGTACCACTTTGCCGACATTCTGCTTACCCATGCCACTTCTCCCCCACTTGTCACACTGTAGGCGTCTGCATCAGGCTGAAGGAGCTGATTGAGCGGCTGTTCCCCAGGCGCAGCAAGCAGCGCAAGGCTGAGGTGGAGGCAGAGCGGGAGAAGCAGACAGGTGAACGCCACAGCCCCGTCACTGCAGCCACATGTGTCTCAGTGACAGCCTCAGAAGCTGCCAACTGTCTTGCTGTTGGCTTTCGCCAGCACAACATGATGATAGGAGCACAAGTCTGGAAGCACCCACCAAACGGCAACACATGCGGCGCACTCTCGTGACAGACATCATGTCATTGGACACCAGCAGGAGCAGGTGGTATTCCTGGGCCACACGCCCAGCAACCCGGCACACAGCTTCTGCAGTTACACATGCCTTCTCACTTGATGTTGTCCGCCCTATCCGCCCCCGATGCCTGCCTGCTGCACGCAGCGAGAGCCGCCGAGGAGGCACAGCAGCGTGCGGCCAGTGCTGCCGCCAGCCAGGCGCAGCAGGCACAGCACCTGCAGGGGCTGCCTGGCTGGGCTCATGACATGCCTGGCTTCTCCGGCGACCTGTCTCAGCACATGATGGATGTGCTGCAGCACAACTTTGGAGGCCGGGGGCGCCGAGGCATCGGCCCAGGCATCGGCCCGCATGCCCGGGAAGCCCGCACCCGGGCAGCAGCGGCGGCAGCGGCAGCAGGGGGCTCCACAGCTGCAGCAGCCCAAGCAGCGGCAGCGGGGGCAGCAGCAGAGGCGGCAGGCGGAGCCGCAGCAGCAGCGGCAGCGGGTGGCAGGGGGTCCAGAGGTGGTGTAGGCATGCACAGGTTTGGCATCATGCGGTCTCGCGCTGACATGGCTGGAGCAATGGGCAGGGCAGCAGCAGCAGCTGCTGGTGGCGGTGCTGCTGGCCGTGGGTCTGCTGCCATGCAGTTCCGTGATGTGATGTTCAGGGCAAATGAAGGAGCACAGGAGACATCTGCGCCAGAGGCCCATGGCAGGCCAGCAGACGCTGCTGCAGCAGCGCATGCGTCCAGGGCAGCTCGCGGGCTGAGGCCACACAGGGCTGGCACAACAGCAGCAGCTGCAGCAGACCAGCAGGCAATGCAGGAGGCGGCGGAGCCACCAGCAGCAGCAGCACCTGCACCTGCCGCTGCAGCAGAGGAGCCAGTCAGGCGGGATCGGTGGCAGGGTCTGTGGGAGAGGGATGCTTGGCAGCTGTTGGACTTTGAGACGGAGGGGCCGTTCAGGGCCCCCAGCCCGCCACCACTTGCTGAGCTGATGCAGATGCAGCCCCCACCAGCACGCGGCCTGGCTGCCTCGCTTGCTGGGGCACGGGGCATGCACAGAGACGCTGTCGCTGCTGCTGCTGCTGCTGCTGCACATGACCACTCTGAGGAGCTGGAAGACACAGGAGGCACTACAGCAGCGGCAACAGCAGCACTCGAAGCAGTAGGAGCAGCTGGGGCAGCCGCCAGAGCAGCAGCCAGGGCAGCAGGGGAGTGTGTGGCTGCTGCTGCTGCTGGGCCCGTTGTGCCGGATGTTGACGTGCTGCTGGACCGCGCAGCAGCGGGGCTGGCAGCACGCGGTGGCGGCCTGCCTCGTGTCACAGAGCCCCCTCTGTTCCAGCCGCCATCACCACGAGATCTGCAGGAGGTTGACAGCGGCCCAGAAAGCATGCTGCCAGATGCGTCTGGTGTGCCTGTGTGGCCCCCAGGGGCAGCAGCAGGAGGGGACGGCGCCGCCATGGTGCTGCCAGCAGCAGCTGCGGTTGAGGGCTTTGGCGACGCAGCTGCTGGCAGGTCCGTGCCACGGCCTGTTGCAGGGCAGGGCAGCACGTTCGACATTGCCAGGCGAGGACAGGTGCTGCGGCAGCGCGCGGAGCAGCGGGCACAGGAGCGGCGCCGGCAGATGTACAGGGAGGCGGTGGAGGAGATAGACAGGTGGCAGCGCCGGCTGGGGGAGCCACAGCTGGCACCTGGGAGGGATGGGGCGCATGCTCCTGACCCCCTTCAGGCCTCAGCAGCAGCAGCAGCGGCGACGGCGGCACCGGCAGGTGGTGGTGCTGAGCGGCCAAGAGACGGTCAGCCCACCCGTGTGGCAGCCGCTGCAGTGCGAGATGCAACAGCGCAGGTTGTGGTGGAGCGCTCCTCCAGGCTGTGGGAACGGGCACTCCGGCACCACCCTGACCCGCTGATGCTGGACGCAGGCGCACCCGCGGCGGCTGCTGGGGCTGGGGCAGCAGCCTTCAGGCTAGTGCCCACACCTGGGCTGGTGCCCACCCCCAGGGCTGTGCCCCTGCCAGATAGCCTGCCAGACAGCCTGCCCGGCAGCCCCCGGGGTGTGGTCGCGCCCCCAGCAGGTGACGTGCGCGCGCATGCCGCCGCTGTCGCAGCAGTCCACGCTGGCAGCAGGCCGCGTGGGGTCAGGAGTGCCCTGCTTGATGGCGAGTTGGTGGAAATACGTTCTGTGGGGCTTGCTGCTGGCAGCGGGCAGCCCCAGCGAGAGTCACCGCTGGCACCTCAGGGCAGCCCCAGGCTCTTCGGGGTACCCATGGAGCGGGCTGGCAGCTGGGCAGGGCGTCCGTTGGCAGCAGCGGCTGCGGCAGCAGAGGGCGCAGAGGAGGCTGCCGACACAGCTGCGGCAGCAGCACCCAGCAGCAGGATGCTTGATCGACCTATACTTGTCGGAGGCCCAGCAGCAGCAGCAGCCCGCGCTCCTGCTGCTGCTGCTGCTGCTGCTGCTGCTGCTGCTGCTGCTGCTGGTGCAGTGCCTGCTCCAGGGGCTGAGGCTGCTGCTGCTGCTGTACATACTGCAGAAGCAGCAGCAGCGGCTCCTTCTGCGCCTGCAGCTGCCCCTGCTCCCTCAGACGCCCAGGACTTGAGCCCTGGCTCCTCTGACGAGGTGACTGAGCATGTGCACCCGCTGCCTGGCTGGCATGGCCCACAGGAGGCTGTCAATGCGTGCCGCGACAGTGATGAAGGTGCGGGTGCAGGTGCCAGGCGTGCGCGACCCCACAACAGTGGCGAGGTCACTGGACCGCTGCGCCGAGGCGCAGGACAGCACCGCGAGCGGCGACCCGCATCAGCAGCGCCTGCAGCAGCAGCAGCAGCCGATGCACGGCCCAACGCCTCCCCCAGGGTGCGCCTGCGCATACGACCAAGAGAAGGGACAAGCGGGCCAGCAGCTGCCGCCGCCGCCGCAGCAGGCGCAGCAGCAGCAGCAGCAGGTGGTCTTGGTGTTGATGATTACGGGGCTGTGAACTCCAGTGGCGCAGCCAACCCCAGGCGCCGCCGCCGCTTGCAGGGCCGCAGCAGGCGGGTGGGCTCAGGGCTGCAGGTGGACGCACCGGCAGCAGCAGGCGCAGGTGCGCCAGGAGGACAGGAAGGTGTGGCAGCTTCAGCAGCAGCAGCAGGGGCAGCAGCAGAGCCGCGACAGCCAGACCCGCTGCAGCGTGCTCAGCGGCAGCGGGCGCAGGCCGAGGCAGCACGCAGGGCGGTACGGGCACAGCTTCAGCAACGCACCACAGGGGTGCAGGCCCCCCGTACGCAGCCTGTCTTCACCACGCAGGACCTGCTGCCCACGATTGAGGATGGGGGTTACATCAGCTCTGACTGAGGATGGGTCACATTCGCCATGTTGGTTTCACAGCGCAAGCTGTGCAGGGTCCTGTGCGCAAGCCGTGCATGTGCTGCGTGTCAGGGGCATAAGCTACCGGCTGTTACTTGGCCTGTCATGGCAACAGCTCACAAGTAGTATGCTGTGCAGATACGTGTTATGTCACGACGCAGCGTGGCTGGGCGTTGGACTGTGTGTCACAGTGCATGACGCTTGACGGTGTGTCATGCACATCAAGCTTGAAGACGTCTATGTGTTTTTGTAGATACTATGCAGCAGGGTACCCGCTTGTTGGCACAAGCAGCCAGGCTTCAGCATGTGTAGGTGTAGATGCAGGGCCACAGCATGCAGTGCAGGAAGAAGAGTGCCACAACAACAAACCAATCCTGCGTCTGCAGTCCACGTGCGGCGTGGCGTCGTAGTGGCGCCACGCGGTACGCCTGGTGGGCAGCAGCACTCGTGTGCAGCAGGCACCTGTGGCGATGGAGCCGTACGGTGTCTAATTATCTTTTGGCCCATGCACCTCCAAAGCACAAGGTGTGTTTGTGTTGTCACTGCAACAGCAGTCATGGTCAAGCAGCTGCAGGTGTGGATGCGAACGGCAGGTGGTACGGCGGCAGGTGGTACGGCGGCAGGTGGTGTGAAGGCAGGTGGAAGCGTTGGTGTACTATCGAGTTTGGAAACGGATGTGGTGTTGCGACCATGGGCTTCCCCGTGGTCCAGGAATGTCCAAAGTTGCAGGCTGAGTTGAGGACTATTGTTGTGCTGTGTTGCCATGTTGCTTTACGGCGGCCAGGGTAGTGCCGGGTGGTTGCATTGCACGGCTGGTGTCAGCTGCACTCCTTCCAACACGCCCCAGTGACTGGTGATCTGTCTGTGCTCTGAGGCAGGCCTATCTGAGGCCTCAAACTGTGCGCAATGTATGGGCTTTGTTTGTCCCATCCTCACCATTACTAGGCACACCCCAGGCGATCAATTCTATTCCCTATTACTCATCACCATCATTTTTTCCATCACATGTGTTGCCTTAAATACTACTACTACTACTACTACTACTACTAGGCATGTGCTGAAGAACCTTGTGGGTGTAGAGTCGTTTGGTGTGCAGAAGGTAGCAGTTGTGTGTACCAGAGGTTGAGGGAGTGTTGAACAGCACACTGTGCAGTCTGTACTTCTGTAGTGGCTGCTCAGGGGCTGCACAGTGGTTGGTGCGAGGCATGGAGGAGGTGTGCACAGGGTTGATCCAGACACGGTGTGAGGAGCATATGCCATGCACATAGAAGCAGCACGAAGTGTTGCTCATCAGTTGCGTGTCAAAAGCCTCAAACTATGCAGGCTGTGAGTTGCGTACCGCAGGCAGCATGCTCATGTCACTTGTGTTCTGAGCATTGCTTGCAATACAAGCAAGCAACATGCATGTGCTTGCTTGCCAGGTTGCCACCAGCCCCCTGCTGCTGCAACTGTGTTGATCTTTGCTCGGGAATCTCTTTGGCAGCAGCATCTGATGCTCCAGGTGTGGTCACGGCCTTGGAAAGCAGGCTTGGCAGTCTGTTGCAGTGCATCTCTGTGATCGCTGTGCAACATGGCGCCTACAGATCTTGCGCGAGGATGACCAGGAGAGCTACATAAGGCCGAATTTATCAGATTTATTCTTTGTCGAATGCAGACAACTCATCCATGTCTGCGAGGGAAGGGGCCTTGAGGCCATAGCTTGCCTTGCATGCAAGCCCAGCAGCTCCTACACACAGATGCCCAACAGAGAGCTAGCACCATCCCATGTCTCTGATGCTTCTGTAAACAGTGTCTTGTCCAAGACCCTCCTGGCCTGCTTGAGTCCTCATGTGCACAGGATACCAATTCACAAGCTCAGTCTTTACAAGCTGAGTCCAGGGGATGGATGCGATGCATGGGGGCCCCATGCCAGGCCAGAAAACGGGCTCACTGCCTCAATGAGCCGAGGAAACGGGGAGGTGCATCTAGAGGATTTGGACAGGTCAGTGTTGGCTTCAGCAGTAAGCGTGGTGAACTCTGACTGCATGTTAACAGAGCAGGTGATCTGGAAGAGGGAAGGTGCACGTTGACTCCAAGCTGTGCGCAGCGGGTGGGCAGCCGGAAACACAAAATGCTACTCCAAACACTCAACCTTTCGTCAATTAGTGGTTTGCGGAAGGGCTCAGTGACAGATCAGTCCTGGTAAACCACACGGACAACTACAGCCCGAAAGAAGCACAGTTCCATTCCGTAGCCCCGAAGCGTAAAGGTTCACACTTGGTGCGGTGTAAACGATCACAAGCTATAGCAGAGCCCTGTATCCTGGTCGGCGCGGTTGCTTTGTGTGCAGTTGGCCAGCAGCAAAGAGGCAGCAGTAGTCCTTGTGCGTCACTTGTTAGCTTGATCGACCACATGAGCCTTGCAACGAAGAATGCGTTTGCTGCTTTAGCCGACGCAAAGAAGGGCAAGAAGGGCAGCAGCAAGAGCAGCAAGGACAAGAAGGACAAGAAGAAGAAGGCTGTGTCAACAGACGAGCTTGAGAAGGCGATTTTCTCGCAACCCAGCATCAACATCACCAGCTGGGCAGACGAGGACGACGACGACTACAGCGTGCCCACGCTGCCATCAAACTGGGAGGAGCAGGTGAGTGCATCATCACGCAGCCCGTCACCTCTGCATGTTGGTGTTCTTTGTTGGTATTTTGACCTTTGTGGCAACGGAACTGTCTCGGTTGATGTGTCTGCAGGCTGGTCAAGGAGCAAACGGTGTAGCAGATGAAGAGCACGACCATGAGGAGCACAGTGAGGAGGTGCGCGGGGTTGCAGTGTCGATGCTCAATAATCAGATTTGGTTGCCTTAATTTGGCTGTGTGGCACTGTCATGGGCATGCGGTGCAAGGGCTGCTGCTGTCGGCACTGTGAGGTCTGCCCCCACCCCCTGTCACCCCCTCCTGTCAAGGGGGTGGTCACGTGTCATCGTGGTTGCTGAGGGTGTGCTGGCTGTTGGTCCGTTGTCGTGCTGCAGGAGGTAGACATTGAGCACGAGTTGGGAGTGGAGCTGGCTCATGATGATGATGAGGATGAGGTGGAGCACGAAGGTAGGTGGATGACGCCCATGCACTGCAGCTGCTGTGGTCGCACGTAGCCGACTGGCTAGTCGACTCTGTCTACATCCTGGCAGGCAAGAGCAGCTCTCAGACAGCTGAGCATTGCCAAAGACTAGTTGTCAGACAACCAGTTGCGCGACAACTCGCAAGCAAACGTGCGCCTAACTGTTCACCTCCCTGCTGCTGTGTGCGACGTGTGTCTGCAGAGGAGGCGACAGACGCGCAGCCAGCAGCAGCAGCCCCAGCACCCAAGCCAGCAGCTGAGCCTGAGAAGCAGCTCTCCAAAAAGGTGTGTGTGCCGCCTCATCTCTGCTGCAGCTGCTGCTGACTGGGCAGTGTGGCAGCCAGAAGCAGTGCTGTGTGTCTGTGCACAGCTGGGTGCCTCCCGCACACTGCGGTTATGTCCTGTGGCGTCTGTGCAGCTTGCGTCTAATGGCTGTGGGACAGTATCCTTGGGCATGCGTTGCATTGGCTGCCGCCATTGTGGTGTTGTTGACATCTGCACATGCACTCCATTGGCGCCTGCACATCCCTTTCAACAACACATCGGTGCCTGCTCATCACTCCTCCTAATATGCTGCCAGTTGCGTTCGCCCATACACCAACCATCCTTTTGTGCATGCATCACACCACACTCCCTTCCCTCACACTTTCCCACAGGAGCTGAAGAAGAAAGAGCTGGATGAGTTGGATGCCATCTTCAGTGAGTTGGGCATCAGTGTGGAGGAGCAGGCCAAGCGGGACGCAGAGGCGGAGAAAAAGCGCAAGAAGAAGGAAAAGAAGAAGGAGGCAGCAGCCAACGGCAGCAGCGGGGAGCAGCAACAGCAGCAGCCGGCAGCAGCAGCGCCACCAGCAGCCGCAGAAGCAGCAGAGCAGGAGGAGGAGCCTGGGGAGACTGTCGACCCTGCAGTGGTGAGTTTGGGGGCTTCGACAGCAGTTGTAGCAGCAGGGAGTTGCTCTGCCAATTCCTCTGGCATACGTAGGCCAGGCAGTGTCCCGTGCATGTTGACGTAGCCTATTCAGGTGTGCGTCTACTCCTTGCAGCCTTAGCTGCTGGTCAGTTGCATGTGTCTGCAATGAAGGTGCCGTGTGTCTGTTGCATGCAGTCTTGCTGTGCATGTTGCTCCATGTGTTGCTGCTGCTTGTGACATGTCCTTCTATGGTGCCAGCAAGCAGCTTGTGACGTTCTTACAGCAGTACGGACGCCTCCAGCCCAAAGATCCCATTGAAACCACACTTGCTTGACGACTGGCCTGACTCTGGCAACCGTCGCTGCTCGTGTCTGCGTGTGTGCACAGGTCCGCGCCCGGTTGGCCGCAAAGAAGAAGGCAGCAGAGGCCAAGAAGAAGAGCCTAGCTGCAGTAGCAGCAGCAGAGGCCAAGGCGCGTGCCAAGAAGGCGTCCAAGAAGGACCCCACCAAGTACAACCAGGCCCCCACACGGTAGAGCCTGACAGCACAGCGCAAGCGCTGCAACGATAGCTCAGCACAGCTCAGCACGGCACAGCGCTTGTGCAGGATTGCGCCCAGACCCATGCAGCAGTTGCGGCTGCACACATGGCTGTCAGCAGTGCCACTAGGCTCGGGCATCTGCAGTTTGTGCCTGTGCTAGGCTGTGGCAGGCAGTTCGTGCAGTGCGACTGCCCGCTCCGCACAGGCAGTGTAGTAGGTTGTCCCTGCACTTCATTCCTGTGGGGCGCTGTGCAAGGATTGCTTGTGTCTGTTGTGTTGCTTGGGCGGTGATTGACCAGTAACTGGTTTGGTGAGGCGTGCGTGTAGCAAGGTATCTGTGTCATCTAGGTGTACATGAGGCACAGGTACAGCAGCATGAGGCAGTGCAGCATTTCCTGCACGGCTGAGGCAGCAGCTAGGCTGTGCCTGCTCAGTCACATGACTAATTCCTGGTGCGGCCAACCTAGGCCAGGCAGTTTGGTGCATAGCAGTGAATGTGATGATGGGGTGCGTGTCGTGTGATTGTGGTGTCCAACCAGCTTCGGCTGAGGTTGCACTGCATTTTGGGGCAGTGGGGCGCACACTGTCCCTTTGTTGGGGTATTGCTTTGGGAAGTAGGTTGGGCCGTTCCCTGCTATGGCCTGAAAGCAGCCGGACAGCAGCCGGAAAGCAGCAGATGACTTGACATCGAACACAATGGCTGCTGTGTTGCAGCCCTCAGTGTTTTTGTGCAGGCCACTCGTTCTGTGGCACACTGGTGTGCATACAGGACATGGGCAAGTGTCATGGCATACTGCAGCATGTGTTTTTGGGGGTTGGTCCCGGTTTTCCATTGATGGCACCAAACACCAGCCTGTCCTGTGCAGTCTACAGGTTGTCAGTGGGGTGCACAGCTGCAGACCCTTGCTGGCCGTCGCTGCAGCGTCACCTGCACTCTTGCTTGTTGTCGGGTTTAGCCTCCACCCTTGAACGGCAGGCTGCAACGCTGCTGGACAGGCCATGGCTTGATTTTGGCAGCCCGTCCACACCATGCTGCTGGAGTGCAGGTTGTATTCCGTGTGCAGATGCTTTGGTCGACCATGCATGCGGCCCTCTTGCTGTGTGATGCTTGGCTTTCTGCTTTTGTTGGTGCTGAGCTGGTTTCCAGCTTTGTGCTGCAGCAACAGCCAGCACTAGTCATGGCTTGTATGATGACTATGTGCTGGTGTGGCTGGCAGCTGCAGCACTGCTGTGACAGCACACCAGCTGCGCCGCAGGGCTTTCTGCTTGGCACTTGTAACTGACTGAATCGCACACCAAAAGGTGATTTTGCAACACTGACGTTGCGCATATGGGAACACATGAGAGCTGGACTGTGCCCGCTTCCTTTTGCGCCACTTCCAACAGCAATGCTGCTGAGGATAATCCTTTTGCCCTGATGCTCGCAACAGTGACGCCATCGAGCGCCAATCCCTGTGGACGTCATCAAGCTGATGATCACCTGTGTCATGGCAGCACACGAGGTTGATTTAGTCTGCAGATGCTGCGGGTGGCATGCTGAGAAGCTTGCGGGCAGCTGTCATGCCACAGCCTGGTGGTGAGGCAAGGGTTGTCATGCGTTTGTTGCCACGCACAGCAATCTGCAGGGCGACTCACGAATCAGTTCGGGTTGAAATGTTGAGATGTGGCCAGTTCAAGGCAAAACACAGCCATGCACACCAGCAGTCCCAACCTCCAGGAGCTGGGGGTGGGCACGTGGGGTGAGTTATGACGGGGGGTGAGTCAACCCCTGCTTGTCCCTAGATCCCAGTTTAAGCCATGGGTGACCTGCCTATACTGTGGGTAGTCGCACGTTGTATGATCATATTCGGAAGGCTGTCCGGCTGATACTACACGCTGTTTGCTTCGAGAGGCACTATAGGCTACTGCTCCCAGCTCCTGGATTATTGTGGAAGCTTTGCATGATGTATAGGCAGTGACGGTTCGCTCCGTACACTTCTTTATTCAAACATGGGATGATGCCTGATGCCTGTGGAGGTTTGCGAGCGTCGAGCCAACAAACACAGTATCGAAGAAGGCCTTGCAGACGGGCCCGAGGGCAACTATAACCCAAAGCTAAAACAGATGCCCTTTTGGCGTCGTCATGCCAAGCTGTTGGCTCTGGCAGCTGCCGTTGTGTGCTTGGTGCTCACCAGCCGGGTGTCAGCGGCATCTAGCAGCAAGACTCCTCCCAAGGAGTTGTACAGCTGTATCAATGATGGACAGGCAGATCAACAGCTCACCACATATCGAGACTTTGCTTACCAGAAGCCAGCACGGTGAGTTCAGGTGACAGACCTAGAGTGCTGACATTGGCGCAACTGACAGGGGTGTTTTGTAAGTGCTTGAGATCATGCTGCATGCTAGCACCACTCAATATCTTGCAGGGCTTCTTGTGCAAAAGATACTTCGACAAGATGATTCAGACATTCCATGGCGTGCTGCAGGGACTGACCAGTTGTGTGTGTTGTACTGCAGGATGAAGCTGCACCATGCCTGGTGGTCCAGAAAAGACCCAGTGGTGAAGGTCACCATTGTCACAGGCTTGAATCCCAGCAGAGTCAACCAGTTGGAAACGCAGTGCAACAGCTACAAGGGGCCCATCAGTGCAGCAGTGTATGTCGTCCTGCACAACCCGGTCCCCAATGCGCCCCTCACAGCAGAGCACAAGCAGCAGCTGCAGGAAGCAAAGAAGCTGCTGGATCAGTTCCACAAACGGTGAGCATGCAAGCAAGCGCGCAGCCGAGCTTGTGATGTGTGACACCTGTAAGCCACACCCCGTGTGCTGTCACCATCGCCCAGCACTCAGCACCTCCTGGTGACAAGACAAGGCTATGTCTGCTCAGGCAGATGCTACCGTGGAGCACCATCCTGCTTGCCTGCACAGCTGCATTGAACAAGTAAGCATGCTGTTGCACACATTCGTTCAAAATCTATTCTGTAAGACCCTTCAGCTGTGCTGTGCCGTGGTGTGCATGTGCAGAATGGAAGGCTTGGACAACTGCCAGCTTGATATTATTTTGCTGTACGAAGTTGTGCAAGACGATGTCATGAAGGTCATGTTCCCTATCAACAGCATGCGTAACTACGCATTGCTGCAAGCACGCACCCCACTGGTGGCCATGGTCGACGTGGACCTGATCGTCAGCACAGCGCTGCTGCAGTGGCTGCTGGACAAAAACAAGTAGGTGCAGACTGCATTTGCCGTCACTGTCTCCAGCTGCAGCTGTGAAGCCTTGTTCCTGTGCTGTGCCGGATCTGCAGCTGCACACAGCATGGTAAATGATACAGGCACAGATGCTGCCAGATCAACATGCAGATGTACATCAAACCAACTTGTGCTCTTCACCTGTTTTCAAACCCCAAGTGCCTGGCTAAAACTGCCATGTGTGTCTTGTCTGCTGCACTGCCTTGCACAGTTATGACCAGCTACGGGAGATGACGAACAGCAACACTGTCGTGGTGCTGCCGGCGTTCGAGACAGCCCCCCAGAAAAACATGACACTGGCGCATCAGCTAGCAGACACTGCAGCACTGATGAACAAAAAGCAGCTGGGGAGGCTGGTGCAGAAGAAGCTGATATACCAGTTTGCGCTGTACCTGTTCAGACAGGTGCGAGGTGGTTGCACCATGGCATGTGCTGGTGCATGCATTAGTCCTGGAACGGGCAGCAGGCATGCGCATGGTTACGTGCGGCAGGGTCAGGCGTGCATGTGCACATGGCATTACTCGCACATCAGGGGCACCAACAGGAGAGCAGCAAGCAAGGCGTGTGAACTGCAGCTGCTAAGTGAGCACAGATGCAACACACAGAAGCAGGCCAGGGCAGGCATACACCATGGAGGGAGCCCTGGTGTGCCATATGGCGCACTCCCTGGCATCTATTGTCTTGTTTGCAGATACACAGAGCAGCAGTGCTGAGTGTGTCCAGTACAGCAGTGTTTCACAGCTGCCAGCCATCGTGTCCAAACCGTGATGCTTGCTGCATCATGATGTGTGTTGCATGGCCCAGCAGCAGTGACTTACAACATAAACACACCTTTCTGTCCACTTCGTCTTGACTCATGCTGCAGGGTCACAATTGCACAGACTACGCCCGCTGGTTCCAGTCCAGCCAGCCCTATGATGTGGAGTACCATGATGGTTATGAACCCTGGTTCATTATCGACAGGTTCCGCAACCCCTGGTACGATGTGTCGTTCAGGGGCTACGGCTGGAACAAGGTGTCCCACGTGCTCAACATATTCTACAAAAAGTGAGTTGTGGGCAGGTGGCAGGGGGCGACAGACAGGGGGTGGGCAGCATTGTGTGGTGCTGCCTCTGTGTAATCGAGCATCGCACTTGTGTGAGAGTGCCTGCATACTGTGACAGCTTTGCTTGACGGCTGGTCACCGCTGTCTGCCAGGTGCAGAAACTGTAGAACTTATGCGTGCATCTCATAATCACGCTCCAACTCAGTGCGACATGTGTCTGCTGCCATACCCACAGGTACAAGTTCATCGCGCACCCGACTGGCTTCATCGTGCATCGGCAGCACTCGCGCAGCAATGCAGACAAGATGTACCAGGCGCAGAAGCGGGACTATGAGCGGGACATGAAGCTGCGCAAGATCACGCCGGAGAATCCCAACAACAACTTGGCCGGCTTGACGCATCGCTTCAGGGACAAAGTGCAGGCAGAGATGGCAGCAG
>QAXK01005490.1:0-17612 GCA_004335735.1 Chlorella sp. KRBP
GCTGAGCCTTGTGTTGACCTCACAATGTGTGTGTGTGTGTGTGTGTGTGTCGAGCTTTACATCTGGTGGAGCCAGTTACGGCAAACAGATGGTCCCACAATTCGCAGACATGTCACAGACATGCGTCAGGAATGTTGGGCTGAAAATGTCTTTTGCCTACCCCTAGCTCGCCCGCCGCCCCCTTGGCCTTGGGTCCGCTAAGGAGCGGCCCCCGACGCGGGCCGTCCCCACGCGCCGGGCGACCCCTGCCCCCCTGTTTCCATCCACAGGTTGTGTGGAGAAAACCATGTCCTACCCTAACCAATGTGTGTGCGCAGGTGGTTCCCGGTTACGGCACGGACGCCTTCCTGACCATCCGCAGGCTGGAGGACGGCGAGTGGCGCGAGCAGATGGACGAGCACGCCGCAATGATGCAGGTGGACGCGTGAGCAGGCACTGAGCGGTGGCAGCAGTGGTGGTCAAGGCACTGCACTTTGCTGCCACGAGGCGGTTGGGTGCGCTCCTGAGCCGGTTGGCGCTGGATTGGAATCCAGCCACCATGGGCAGGCGAACTGGGCACCGCACCATCAGCAGTCCACGCCAGCGGCACTGCTGGTGTTGCTGGTGTGCACCACCAGCAGTCCACATCACCGCTGCTGGTGAACACCATCAGTCCACATCACCGCTGCTGGTGTTGCTGGTGTGCACCACCAGCAGCAGTCCGCGTTGGAGACCGCTTGGCCACGCTGTAGTGCTTCCCACGCGCTGTCCTGAACTGGGCGCGTGCGAAATCAGGGGCGCCAGGCATCCGGACCACCTTGGATGGTGCTGGCTGACGCTGCTAGCTGGGAGCACTCGCCTCCTCACTCTGACCAGCGCGCGCCAGCATGCTCCACCAGCTTCCTGCAACAGCATGCTCTCGACGACGTGACTCCTGGACCCTCCCACTCATCAACAGCGTGTATGCCGCGACCACCACTTTGGACCACGTTTGTGTGTACTTGACGTTGACACCTTCTCTCTGCCCCTATTTTCCTTCTCTGCTGTCTTTCAGTTCCCCTGAGTCGTTGGGCAGCCCTGGAGCGTCTGTACGCCATACGTGGTAGTTGTGGTTGGTATAACAGAGTGTGTGTGTGTGTGCTCGGACCCTCACAGACAGCAGCCTGCCTGCCTGTATGTCGTGTGCGTGCTTCTTCCTGCGCGTGCCTTTTCCTTCTTCCTGCTGTGACTGCTGGGGCCCTTGCCTGCAACGGTCGGTTTGTGGGCAATGCCTGTGCTCGAGCAAAGAACCACAGCAGCTTCGAGAAGGTTGCAGTCGCGCTCCCGCATAAATAACCAGCATGACCATCGTGAAACCGCTATCTATTCCCTCAGCAGGAATGCGTTGGCGTCGCCAAAGTCCGTCGTCTGCACGTCACACCAACCGCACCAACCGCCCAGCAGCGCCTCCAGCCTGGCGCCGTCCACCTGACGGCAGTTGACAACCGCCAACCGCCGCAGCCCGCCCCCCACCTCCCCGCCCTCCTCCTCCGCTTCCTCCGTCCCTTGCAGCGCTTCCACCGTCGTCCCTCCAGACTCCGCCCCTGCCTCCCGCGGCTCAACGACCGCCCCTTGCCCCACACGCCGCCCTCGCTCCTCCTCCTCCACCACCTTGACCCTCGCCTCCCGCTCCTCCAGCAGCGCCTGGGCGCAGTCCACCACGTCCTGCTCACTCAACATGCCGTGCCCGCTCAGAGTCACCTCGCTCACACGCGGCAGTGAGGAGGCAAGGTCCATGAGAAGCTGCTGGCACAGCCCAAAGTCGCCGCCCTGCACACGTGGCACCGACCAAGCATCGCAGCAGCAGCAACATCATCATCACTGCATGGCGTGCACGACAGGTGTCATGATGCTGCAGCTGCAGCAGCAACAGCAGGCGCGTGTTCAGTACGAGAATCACGCTCATGAGCAGCACAAGGTGCATGCTTGCAGATGCACGATGCACGATCTCCTACTAGCAACGCACCCACACCCACAAGGCTAGCAGCTCCAAAGGCCAGCAGGCCAGCACGCCCCAACACCCAAACGCACCTCTAGCACCAGGCTCCGTAGGGCGAACCCATGCGCCCTCATGCACTCCACCGCCTGCTCAGGCCCTGACCACCCCGCTCCCGCCGCCTTGCCCCCCTCCCCTCCCGCCAAACCACGCACGCTCACCCCCGCCCGCGCGATCGCCTCCGCCCTCGCCGCCGCCGCACCCCCACCCTCCCCTCCGCCCGCACCAACGCCCCCCGCAGCGCCCGCGCCCCGCGCCCCACCCGCGCACGCGTGGCGCAGCTCCAGCCGCCTGAGCCCCGGCGCATGGCGGAGCAGCCCTAAAAGGTGGCACAGAGCCGGGTATCCGCTCACGTGGTGCAGCCCGAGGTGGCCCAGCCGCAGCAACCGAAAGTCAGCCATGTGCAGCGCGGTGAAGTCCGCTTCCGCCGTCACCTGCTGCCCCTCCGGCACCACCCCCATCGCCGCCTCGGCCCTCCCCGAAGCAGCGGCAAACGACGCAGCCGCCACCGCCCGTGCCGCAGCCACCTGCACTCTCGCCAGCTCAAGCGACACCACCACGCCCGGCGCACCAGAGAGGTGCAGCTCCTCCAGCAAAGGCAGGCTTTGAAGCAGCGTGAGCCAGGGCAGAGGCAGGTGCGCACTGTCCCTCTGCTGCCGCTGCTGCTGCGGTGTTAGCGCTGTCATGGGCGCCGCAGGTTGCTGTATGTTTGCGTTTCCTTGGCTTCCGCCGGCAGCAGCAGGAGCCCAGGCCTGCGCCGCCGCCGCCACCACCTGCTGGTTCACGTCCCCCGCCGCCTGCGCCGCCAGCGCCTGCATCGCCGCCTGCTGCTGCAGCAACGGGTGCTGCTGCTGCAGCAGCTGCTGCTGCTGCTGCTGCAGCTGCCGCTGCGCCCGTGCAGCCGCCCGCGCCGCGTGCCACGCTAGCGCCGCCGCCGCCGCCGCCTCGCCCGCCGCTGACGTCAGCGCGGCCGCCGCAACCTCGGCGTCGCCCGCCGCCATGCCATGCAGGGACGCAGACTCAACCCTAGGGTCTGCGGGGCCCAGCACCAGGCGGGTCAGGTTCGGCGCAAGCTCTGCGAGCGACACTGGTGCCGTTGCTGCTGCTGGGCCGCCCACAGGAAGGTCCAGGTGGGTGATGGAGAGGCTCCTCAGATGGCCCAGCAAGGGTGGACGGTCAAACCAGTCTCCCGTGAATGCAGGTGCTGTGGGTGGTGGTGGTGGTGATGGGGTGGTGCCTGTGGGGTGCTGGGCCAGGTGGGACGCGGACAGGTGCTGCTGCTTCTTGTGTTGCTGCTTCTGCATCTCCTCCTGGGCGGTGGCCAGTGCGGCAGCCGTAGGCAGCCTGTGCGCGTGAACCAAGAGAGAGGCAGGGTGGTGGGGAGCAGAGACCTCGCCACACGTGTTGCTGCGGCAAGGGACTGCGTGCCCGATGCGATGCTGGAAAGCGCCGTTGCATGCAACGACAGAGCAGCGCTGCTGCTGGCGATGGTGCAAAGGAGGAGCCAGCCAGAAGTCAGTCAGCCAACCATCACCGCTGGGTTCGGGGGGAAAACAAATGTTTCCTTGACGCCTGCGCGCCCTCGCCTGGTGGTGCTGGAGTCAGCAGCTAGGCAGGAGTCAGCCAGCCAGCCAGCCAGGAGTCCATGGACTCACGAGAGTGTGTCGAGCAGGGCCAGGTGCGTGAGGCGCGTGAGGCATCCCAGCATCGCCAGCTCTGTAGCGCCAGCCGCGTGGCCGCCCGCCCCCAACGTCAGGCGCGTGAGGGACGGCAGGGACGGAAGCACCGCCAGCAGCTGCGTGTGACGTACGGCATATGCGCAAGAGCCCACAGGAGTAAACTTTTGTCTTTGGCTCGCGTGCCTGAGTGCTGCGAGACATCTGACACGCCCGGTAGTAGGGCCCCGGTCGCGCCGAGGCGCCCAAACAGATGTAGACATAGACACACAAACACACACGTATGCGCCTGCACACGCCGTTCTGCGATGCAAGGCACCTCGCACGCCCCCAAAGGCGCCAAACATGACTCAGAATATGATCAATCTCTCGCTCTCTCACTCATACGTCACCATGGTCCGCTACACACCCACTACACTGCTGTATCCACTGCACTCGCCCATTGCGTCTACCGCAGTCATATGCGCACCTTGCGTGCGCTGCTCTGCGACCTTGGCCCGATGATGTGCAGCTCCCGCAGGTTTACCAGTGCCGCCAGGTCGTCCCAAGCCATGCCTCCATGAGGGCTTAGGTCGGCCAGCACAAGCCCTGACAGCAGGCCCCTGGCGGTGGAGCACAGCTGGCGCACCTCCTGCTCATGGTACACCTGCGCAGGACAGTCATCATCATCATCATCATCATGCGTCCACCACCACCAGGTGTCATGGTGCTGCAGCCGTCACAAAGATCGCCAGGCAGGCCTCGCCAAGCAAAGTTCACGCACGTTGCACAGAACAGTGTCACGCCTCGTGCGCAACGTGCGCCACGGGTGCACTGAGCACCTGCACACCGCTACTGCCATTGCTGCTGCACTGTACATCTTGCACTGCCGCTCAGTGCGCGCTCCCACTCCGTGCATCATGCACCTCCACAACATGCTCCGGTAAAGGCCCGCCACACAAGCGCTCGCGCGCTCACCAGGCAGGGCCCACCCGTCAAGTGCAGCCGCACGCCCCGTGCTGCAAACGGCGCCAGGCGCGCCAACGCTGGCAGCACCAGGCGCACCGGCGCCGTACGCGGAGAGTACGCCGTGCTGTCGGCACCCAGCAGGCACCGCAACGGTGCCACCACCGTCACCGTCCCACTGTCCGCCTCCCTTGCTGCTCTGTGACCATGCTCCCCATTAGCAGCGGCACCAGAGGAGGCTGTGGTTGTGCCATGTGAATGGAGGTAGTGGTGTGGTTGCTCCTGGTGGTGGTGGTGGCTGTGGTGGTGGTGGTGGTGGTGGTGGCGCTGGCGTTGCCGCGCCAAGAGGTCCAGAGGCAGGGCAGCCGCCAGGCTGTGCCACGTGTCAGGGCTCAGCCCGCACGTGCATGCGCCCATGTGCACCAGGCGGAGCTTGGCTAGGCCGTCCAGGCCGCAGTGGGTCAGCATGCTGCGGGCAGGGCAGGTACAGGGGCACGCAAGCAGGTTTAGCGCCTTGTTTGGCCACGCACCAGCGCCTGTCAAACACTCGATGAACCTGCGCGGATCACGGTGAACAGATCTGTTCAACGCCCCTCCCGGCACAGCCCAGAGGACACGCAAGCGCCTCGCTGCGCTGCTGATCCCTGCTGCCTTGGTTACGGAGGCTGGCCGCCCCGTTTGCAAGCTACAGGGTGCCCAGGGATCTGTGCGTGATGATGATTACCTAATGCTCATCTGCTTGCGAGAGATCGCAGCGCCAGATGTAAAGCTCGACACACACACACAGATGTGTAGCTCAGCGCACACACCTGCGTAGGAGCGCGTCTGCAGCGTGGCTGGGGAGCGATGGGTCCCACAGCAGGCCCGTGCTGGGTGCGTGGCTCCCACTGCCGCCGCCACCACCCACGGTGGCGCTGGGGCCGGAGCCGTGGCCCGAGGGGCGGGGCTGCGTGCTGGAAGCGGGTGGGAGTGGCGGTGCGGGGGGCGGGGTGGGCTGGGGACCAACAGCGAGGGACACCACCTGGGCAGGGAGCAGGGGCAAGGTGTCAAGGCGAGATGATGGAGTTGTTGTAAGGTGTGCTCTTGCCTACCGTCGTTGCCTGCCGTCGTTGCCTGCTGCCTTTTGCCATGCTTGCCTGCCGCCTTTGCCGTCATTGCCTGTCGCCCTTGCTGCCCTTTCCTGCCTCCCTTGCTGCTCTTGCCTGCCGCCCTTGCTGCACTTGTCTGCCGCCTTTGCCGTTGCTCCGCACCTTTCCGTTCGTGGCTGCCTGCAGAGCCATACACCGCACCAAGCCACCACAGCCTTGTTCCAGACGCGGCGCACCTGTAGCTGAGGCCACACGCCCTCCAGCGGCATGCCTCCCATTGCGGCGCGGCCGAGCGCCATCCCGTCTAGACGCAGGTGCGTGGTGCTGGCGCCCACAAGCAGGTACGCCTGCCTGCACGTGCATCTCAGCGCCGCAAGGCTGGCCCGGTCCAGTTGCCTCAGCACCTGCACAGGTTTGACAATGGCAAGGTCGCGCCAGGTCACGTCGCACACCTGCCAGCCACGCCACGCCCTCATCCACTCCAGCGGCGTGGTGTGAGCAACAGCACCGGCTGCATGCATATGCGTGTTGGAGGGCTGTGTGGGCGCCTGTGCGCGGCCAGCCGCTCGTCTGCGTCGACACCACACGACCAGCCGCTCACCTGGGTCGATACGGTAGGAGGCAACCTGCCCAGCAAGTACTCCCTGTCATGGCGTAGCGCTGCCAGCGCCTTGGCCGTCCTCTTGCGCCGATTGCGCTGCATCTGGTTGCTGCACGGCACGAGCACATGCCAGCCGCACGTGGTGAGGCCAGAACCTGCCTGCAGCAGGCTCCCGAGCGATTGCAGCTGTTGCGCAGGCATCAGACGTGCCTGAGAAAGCCGCTGCAGCAGTGGAGGAGTTTGCCCGCCGCCAAGATGGCGACGGGAAGCGTCAGAGCTGCGAGCGCCATGGGCGCCATCTGCATCTGTGGCGGTATCAGCACCGCCATACGCGCCTTCGAGAGTTCGCTCGTTCGAGTTGTGGTCGCCTTGCTTCGGAGTGTCATCATGTTGCCTGTTGGAGCTGTTGCAGGAACAGATCCGTGAGAGCCGCCAAAGCATCATGAACGTGAGCAGCGAGCCCGGAACCCGGGACGCTCAGAGGCTCAACACCAGGACCCATCGTGACGAAACACGCAATAGAAGCGGCAGCACACGGGGATACGATTACATGCAGATCTAATTGTGTGCGGCGAGCGTCTGCTTCCTTGAGCCCATGATGAGGCACCCTTGAGCCCAAGAATGAGGCACCAGAGAGGAGGAGAGCACCAACAACCAAACACAAACGCGCGGCACGAGCGGCCAGCAAACAAAATATGAACTCATCCTTGCGTGACCCACCACCGGTCGAAACAAACAACGCAACCAGCTGCCCGGACACACCGAGGGCTGCGGAAGCATCACCATCACCTGCTGTCAACAGAGGAAACACCCATCAATCACCTGCGGTGCCTGCGCAACGTGCGCACGCGCGTGGGTACGCAGCCCTCGCCCCCAGCACCCAAACCCTAACAGCTTTGCATGAGCACCATTGCCGGCACCACCGCGGCGGCCTAGAACGTCAATAGCCTCTCCCGTCGGCATTCACATGACTTTCATACAGCAGTGTGCATCAGCAGGACACGGGAGGCGGCGCGCTTGATGCGAATTGGGCGATGCAAGCGCGCGCCCCCTACTACTACCCACACACGTCGAGTGCCGGTTGCTGCGGCACGCGGTTATGATCCACCACCTGCTGTAAAGGAGACGAAAACACGAATCAGAAGCACCAGCGAGCCACAGGAATTCCGCCTATTGTGGTCAGGGCTCTGCTGCTTGCTTGCTGCGCTTTCCAAGGACGGGAGGGCACGCGCACCGCCGCCGCCGTCAAGACACAAAAAGGCAAACGCCGCTGCACGAGCGGCAACCACCACCCAGCAACCACACACTGCCATAGAGCAAACGAGCAAAACAGAAGGTGCGAACATGACCGCTCTACAGCAACATCAGCAACATCGGTTCACCGGAAAACCGGATCATGTGCCAGCGAAAGGGTCTGCGGCTGCACTGCGTGCGAGCGGTGTGCCGGGTGATCGCCCCAACAACGACCAACGAACCTTTGTTGGCTCGGCATCACCCACCAGCACAGGCCGCACGGGTGCAGCAGGCGCGCGACCCCCGCCGCCCTCGTGAGGTTGAGAGCCACAAACGGAGACCACACTGTGCAGATCAACACACATACGTCTATAGCAAATCTGGGAGATTCTCTGGGGGGCCTCACTCAGAGGAGGAGTTACGTCAGCGGACCGGGTCACCAAATGCACACACACACGCACACGGGGGGTGCCTCCGCATCTCTCCCACTCCAACAGTTACACGTTTGATGGAGGAGGGTCGCGATGCGGGGCGCCGCACCCCTCCCACACCCCTTGGCACGCAGGACGTGACACTCGCGCACGGCCTGAGCACGAAAGTGGTGCTGCAGGCATACGTTGTGGTGGCCGACAAACGCCATGGCCATACTGGAAACGACCCACTCCAGTGCCACACATCATCTTCACCCAGCCGCCACAGCGCGGCACAACCTGGCCCACACTGGCTCAGGCCCTGACAGACGTGGTTTGTTGAGGGCCCGTGGCGGCCGACGCCGGCGACGCGTGACGCACCATCCCCCCTCCGCTCCCGCCCCCTCCACCGCCCACCGACACGGCGCGTGCAGGGCTGCCAAGCGCCATCTCCAGCCCCGCCGCAAGCGCCGACGCCTGCTGCTTGCCCACGCTCACCGCAGGGCCCTTTGCCCCACCACCACCACCACCACCGCCACCCTGGCTCGTCACACCACCACCCGCCATCGCCGGCGCCGCCTTGCCTGCTGCCGCCGCAGCGCCCATGCTACCAGGAGACGACACCGCAGGCACCGCGCCCACCGCCGCCGCTACCGCAGCAGCAAGCTTGCCCTGGTGGCTGTTGCCCGCGCTCACATTGCTCACCCCAGGACCACCCTGAGACCCTCCCTGCGCCAACGAAAGCAGGATCCCTGCCGCGCTCTTATCATCGCCCTCCCCCGTCGTCGTGCCCTCCTCGTTCCCAGCCTCGGGCCCAGCACCACCACCACCACCGCCACTCGCCGCCGCCGCCACCACGCCCAGCCCACCCAGCGCGCGCCGCGCCTCCTGCTCCCTCCGCTCCCGCTCTCTCTGCAGCGCAGACGGCGGCGGCGGCTTCACACCACCACCCCCGCCCGCCGCCGAAGCCGACGCCGCGCCACCTCCACCAGGACTGCCCGCTCCCGCATTCCCGTGCCGCCCACCGCCGCCACCGCGCAGTGGCCCCGACTGCCCTCCGCTGAGCAGCTGCTGCTGCGCCGAACTCCTGCACTCGTTGCCAGCGCAGCTGTGCCCGCCAAGAGGGTCGTTGAAGGATGAGCCGCCGGAATCCTCAGACTCGCCCATGGTCATGGGGTGGCCGTGGATGTGGCTGCCCAAGCCCCCGGCACCGGTGCTGCCGCCGCCGCCCGTGCTGCCGCCGTCGCCGCCGCCGGTGCGCACAGAGCCGCCCATGCGGTTGCTGCCGCGCTTGCTGCGGGCCTTGCGCGGCTTGATCACCTTGGCGAAGGCCGAGCCGGGGCCCTTGGTGTACGGCAGCCTGCAGTGCAGGTGGTACGCAAGCACGCATGGCGGGGGCATGTGGGTTAGATTTCCAACCTTGTCAGGATGCGTCAAGAGAAGCGAAGAGCACGAGGAGCCTGTCATGCACGAGGTACGGCCGCTATGAGAGAGAGAGGTAGGTGTGAAGCAGGAGGCGAAGCAGACAAAGACATATCACTCACTTGCTCGACTGGCGCTTGGCGCCGCCACCGCCAGACTTGCCGCCCGCCAGCGCCCCACCCGCCAGCCCCGCACTGGGGCTGGTCGGCAGGGCGGGCACCGCGCCGCCAAACGCCGCCGCCTCGTCCTTCCACCAGTGCACCATGCCTGACGGTGGAGGAGCCATTATGCCAGGGCCCGCCACGGCCGCCGCCGCCGCTGCCGTCGCGCCACCATTCGCAGCGGCGCCATCGCCAGCACCGTTGCTACCCACGACTTGCTGCGGCTGGCCCAGAGTGGTAGCAGCGGCACCGAGGGCGTTGTTGTAGTGCCGGGAGAACCACGCCGCGTGCGGGTCCAACGGGGGCCCTCCCGCCGCAGGTGCGTGCGCGCCAAAGGCGGGCGGCTGCGGTGTGGGCTGGAGCAGCGGTGGCGTGGGCATGCCGCCGAGGGAAGCCAGGGCGTGGTGGCTGAGGGAGGTGGTGGTGGCGGGGTTGGTGCCGGGGAGGGTGGGGAGCTGGGTGGGGTCGCAGCCCAGGGGCAGGGGCGGGCGCATGCTGTTGGTAGGGTCCAGGAGCATCTGCGTGGTGTTAAATCAACGTGCGGTGGAACCAGGCAGGCGTGAGCTCAGGTGGCGTGAGCTGACGATGTGTGTGTGTGTGTGTGTGTGTGTGTGTAGCTTTACATCTGGAGCAGCCAGTTCAGGCAAACAGATGTCCCGCAGTAGGTGGAACATGCTGAGGTGCCCTAGTCTTGCGTGAAGTGAAGAGTCCCTCACCTGCATGCCCTGCATTAGGGCGTCCGGCATACCCATGCCCCCCAGCATGGCCGCCGCCGCCGCGTGAGAGTGCGCGCCCAGCCCTCCCAGCAGCGGGTGGTGCTGCATCGGCGGGACACAGCCACCCATGCCGCCCATCCCTTGCGGACCCAGGAGCCCGCTGGACAGGCCCGACACCGCAGCCGCTGACGAAGCGGGTGCAGCCACACCAGCGCCGCCGAGAGGTGCGCCCCACGGCTGCAGCGGCAGGCCGCCAAACTGCGCCAGCGGCGGCAGGCCCGGTAGCATCCCTGCTGCCTGCGACTGAAGCAGGGCTGCTGCCGCTTCCAGCAGGCTTCGGCCGCCGTCCTGCGGTGGCTGCAACTGCTGCTGCTGCTGCTGGGAAGAGGGAGCAGGTAGTGCTACGGCAGCCGGTGGCATGCCGTTCACCAGAGTGCTTGCAGTCGCGTGGTTGCCGATGCTCGCCATTGGGGCCGCAGCACCCACACCACCCTGGGAAAGCGCTGGTGCAGCTGCAGGTGCTGATAGAGGCCACCATGGTGCCGGTGCGGGCACAACTGGAGCCACAACTGTGGCAGGGACTGCCACAGCAGCAGCCGCAGCAGCAGCAGCGGCATCGCCGCCGCTAGCGTCGCCAGACACTTGCGCCGCTTGGCTCTTGTCCTCCGCTGCTGCCCTCGCAGGGTGCTGCAGCGGCGGCGGCGTGGGCTGCCTGCCCACGGGCCTCACTGGCTCAGGCCGCACCAGCCCAGGCCTTGCCCTCGCCGCCTCCTGCAGCTGCCGCACCATGACAGGATCCACCAGCGCGATGCCAGCGCCGCCGGTGCGTGCACCACCTGCAGTGTCCTCCTCGCCATCAGCGTCCGTGCCGACGGTGAGCGCGGAGGCGGTGGGCAGCGGCTGGCACGCGCTGTGGCTGCCGGCCGGGTGCTGCTGGTGCTGCGAGGAGAGCGGCGGCAGCGGCTGCACGACGCTGGGCTGCTGCACGCTGCCCTCTGGCGTGGCGCTCTTGGCCTTGAGCCGCAGCGTGCCCGGGATGTGGATCAGCGCCGCCAGGTCGCGTGGCAGGCGGTCCGCCAGAGGAAGCCGCCGGGAAGCTGCTGCGTTGTTGCCTTGTGAGGCCGCGGCGCTGGCGGACGGGAGGGGCAGGGTGGAGCCCGGCACACCCACCGAGGTGGCAGCAGCGCCGGCTGCTGCCTTGGTGGTGGCGTTGGCAGCGGGGCCTGATGCCGTGGTGCGCAGCCGCTTGGCGGAGTGCGCGCCGCCGCCGTCCTGCTCCTCGCCCTGCCGCTGCTCCTCGCCATCGTCGTCATGCTGGGCGGCCAAGCCGCCGGCCGGAACGGCAAAGGCGAGGTGGCGGCGCTGGTGGTGGCTGTTGGCCGGCGCCGCCATGGTGCCGCACGTGACGGTCGCGCTGGGCGCTGCCGCCACCTTGCCCACAGCGCCGATCGGGGCGGGCAGGCCCAGCGACGCGTTGGTGGTGACGGTGGTGGTGGCGGCGGTGGGCGGGGCAACGGGCTGGTAGCCCAGCACCTCGGAGCAGAGCATGCGCTGGATCTGGCTGACCTTGTGCAGCTCCCACAGCTGCTGCACAAAGGTGTGCTGCTGCCGCAGCATGGTGCTGCGCACGTGGGCCCAGCACTCGTCGCCCAACGTGGTGCGCGTGATCTCGTACGGCGCCACGCCCAGCGCGCCGTGCTGCAGCTGATGCAACGCGGTGCTGCCGCCAAAGCCGCCCGCCAGTGGGGCGCTGGCCAGGGCGCTGCTGTGCGCGCCGCCGCCGTTGCCGACACGCTGGCCAGAGGCGGTGGCGGTGGCGCTGCTCGGCGCCGGTGTGCGTGGCAGGGCCTTGGTGCCGTTGGTGGTGGTGGTGGTGCTGGTGGTGGGCGTGGCGGCGGAGAGCGAGGCGGCGGCGCGGCGGGGCGGCGGCGGCGGCATGGACGAGGAAGGATGCTGCAGGGACGACGGAGGCGCGGGTGGGTAGCGGGCGGGCGGGGACTGCAGCATGTGGTAGTGGTTGTCCGTGCCCGCGCTCGTGCCCGCGCTCGCGCGGTTGCCTAGCAAGGCGACGCCGACGGTAAGCGCCAGAGCTGGCTGCTGCGGCGTGCGCGCCTGTGCCAGTGCCTTGCCGCCGTCATCGTTGGTGGTGGTGGTGGTGTCGACGAGGGTACGGGTGGGGCTTGGGATGCTGACAGGTGACTTGGTGCGGATGGTTGAAGGGAGAGCACCATTGGCCGAGGGCGGCTTGGCAAAGTTTCCTTGGGAGGACCGCCGGCGCAGCGCGCTGCTGGCGTCCTCGTCGCCCTCCTCCTCCTCCTCCTGCTCCTCCTCCACCACCTCGTCTTCCACCTGCCCACCCGCCAGCTCCTCCGCCGCTGCACGCTTGCCCAGCACGCCGGCAGGCGCCGTCGTGCGCTGGCGCTTGCTGCGCTTGCCCTGCTGCTGCTGCTGCTGCTGCGCCATGTTGGCCTGCAGCGCCTCTGCCGGCAGCTGCTTGGCGCCCGCAACAGCACCGCTGCACCACTCCCTCACACTGCCGCTGGCCTGCAGCGTGGGCGTACACCCACCGCCACCCTGGCTGTGCGCGCGGCTGTAGCTGCCATGCTGCTGCTGCGGCGGCGGCCCGCCGATGGAGCGCTCCACCAGAGCCGACTCAACCGCCACGTGGTTGCCGTCTCCAGCAGGCGTCTGCGCCTGCGCTGCCAGGTCGCCGGCGTCATCGCAGCCAACGGGCCACTGCCCGAGCTCCTCCTCCTCGTCCTCCTCCTGTTGCTGCTGCTCCTCCTCCTCGTCATCCTCCTCCATAATCACCACCTCCTCCCGCTCGTCCTCCATGCGCTGCCGCGCCACGTTGCCCAAGGCGGGAGCGGCAGCGGCGGCGGTCACCACGGCGGCCAGAAGGGGCCGCTGGCGCTTGCGCAGCAGCGACGGCTGCTCCTCGGCCGCTGGGGGGCTGCTGGGCGGCTGCTGGGAGTGTGTGCCGCTGGGATGCTGCAGCTGGCCCTCGCCGGCTAATGGTGAGGCGCCACGCGGCTGTGGCGAGGCGTCCTTGCCACCGTCGACCGCAGCTGCCCTCATGTCCTGGGTGGGGAGGGGATTGCTAGGCAGGCTGAGTTGCTGCTGCATGGGCAGCGACGGCCAGGCGGAGCTGCTGGGGTTGGGTGCCCCAGCTGGTGCGGCGGGGCCTCCTGCGCCGGTCAGCCCCATGAGCTGTGCCGCTGCCATGAGCTGCGCTGGATGCGCCGCTGCTGCTGCTGCGGCGGCTGCCAGCATTGCTGCTGCTGCGTTGCCGCCGCCGTTGGCGCTGTTGTTGGAGTCCATGTTGGCGCCCGGCGGCTGCTGCTGCTGCATTTGCAGCCCGTTGAGCGCCGCCATGTGCGCAGCGGCTGCCTGCGCCGCCATGAAGAGCGTCAGGGGATTGGCGGCTGCTGCGGCTGCCAGGTGGGGCGGCAACCCGGCGAGCAGGTTGGCGGACGGCGCGTGGCCCATGGCGCTGGCGGTCATGGGCGCCTGCGGTGGCGTGCTGCTGCACGAGGGGTGTGGGAAGGGATGGTGCAGGGACGGGGCAGGATGTGGAGGCAACGAGGTGCCAGCCTGGCCGCTGGCCAGCGTCCAGGCAGGAGGCTGGGCCGTCGCGGAGGGCGTGGCAGCGCGCGCCGAGGGAGCGGCATCGCCGAGACCCGTGCCCAGGCCGCCCACGCCCGCGGGCTCGGCGCCGTGCGCTGCGAGGCCGTGGAGCGCCTGCTGTTGGTGCAGCGGCGCGGAGGACGGGGCGAGGAAGTGCCCGCCGAGCAGCGCAGCGGCCCAAGGCGCCTGCGCACACCGGAGGAGCGGCAGAGGTGCCACACACTGGCTGCAGCGTGCGGGAGGCCTGCAGAGGGAGCCCCTCCGGAGGCCGAACGAGCACGCGCTGCGAATCGAAGGAGCAAGGTGCTGCCCGTCCTCGCGCACACGGGCGCGCGGCGAGCACTTTACGCAGTGGAAAGGGCGACGACACGGCGCAAAGGGAGCGATCGGTGGAGCTGCGCCTGCTCCTGCGCTGCGTGGAGCGCGCTTGCTTCCTGCGCCAAGTCGATATCGACTGCACCTCCTCGGCGATGCACCATCCCACCTCAATCCTGCCCGCAGCGCCCGCGCCTGCCCCTCCTGGCGCGCACCTGCTGCATGACTGGTGAGCTCGAGGTCGTCGCTTGCTCCCTGGCCGTCGCTCCGCGTGTGCTGCTCCTCGCGCGCGGTGGTGTGGCACAAGAATGAAACCAGAGCGAAACTCGCTGCTGCTGGAGTCTGGCTGCTCGGTGTGCTGCAGGGCAGCGCGCTTAGTCCACCGCGGCGCGCATCGACGAGCCGCTTGCTTGTGGGGAGGCTGTGGTGCGGAAGACAAGTCTGCGGAAGCGAGCCAAGTGGAGGCGGCTGGCTTCAGAAGCTGTGGCTGTTGTATGTGTTGCTGCTGTGGATATTGTTAGACGTTGGACCATCTGGAGCCTCCTGGAGTCGGCGCGCACCATTGGGGCGCAACGCCGCCCCTGCCATGCGGCCGAAAGAGACAGAGGAAGAAAGGACGAGGAGCAGGACAAGGAGGAAGGAGGAGAACACATACTGTGCCTATCAGAGGCCACTGGACTCTTGAGGTGGCGATTATCCGGGCCCTGGGTGAGCGCCACTACCTCCAGCTCCGCAAGTGCGGTGGCGGCCGAGTCGATTGGTAGCGAAAAGGAGCAGACGCGGCGGCGCATAGAGCCTCTGAGCACGATGGGCGACGCTTCCAAGGACGCTTCCACGGATGAGAAGGCCACACAGGCGTTGGCTGTCCAGCCAGCTTGGAAGAGGGCGGCGCTAGCGGCCTGGGACTTTGCTGGCGAGCACTGGTTCATATTTGGTGAGGATGGGGTGGCACGCTGAGCAGACGGGGGTCAGGTGCGCCCGCTCAGGAGTCAGTGGCGGTGGCTGCTTGTCCACACATCGCAGGCTTGGCGTTCGCCATTGGTTTCGCAGCAGCCGTCCCCAACCTCGGCAGGTGAGGCCTTGATGTTCTTGGCTGGCGGGGGGCTACCTCGGTCGAGGTGCCTCGGCTGGCCTGAGCCGGCAAGAGGAGGGGAGGCAGTGCAAGCGCAGGAGGACAAGGCCTCTCTACAGGCATGCTCAGGTGCCTATGCGGGCAGATGGTGGGCATGCTCACCCCGCGCGTGCCCACCTGCCGATATTGACGCAGGAACGGCGGCTGGATCGCCGCGCAGTGGACCATCAAGTATGGCGCCGTCATCATCATCTTCATCCTCTCAGGTGGGTGCATGAAGATCCAGGGCGGGGCAGCACGCGAGGACACACACGACGGGACGGGGTGGCAGCAAGCCTGACGCTCGCACACTGTGCAGGCCCCATATTAGTCCTGACCCCATGACCTCTTTGGCCCATGACCGTCCTGTCTCCACCCATCTGCAGGCTTCTCTCTCAAGACGCGGGTGCTCTGGCAGGCTGCGTCGCGAGCGCACGTGCACCTGTTCAACCAGGTGCTGTCGCTGGGCCTCACGCCGCTCATTGGCTTTGCCATCTACAAAGCGCTCAAGACGGCCAGCTGGATGGACCCCAACCTGGCGTCGGGACTTGTGGTGAGTCCTGGACTTGGGGCATCAGGATGCAGGAGAGCGGGACAGGTCTCACCAGCTCGCTGGTGCCAGCCGAATGCCCGATTTGGCAGCAGGGCGTGCACAGCAGGCCATGCATCCAAACGGCCCCGTGGAAGAGAGCAGCAGCGTGTGTGCATGCACGCTAAGGAGGGTGCGCCGCATGGGCGCGTGGGTGCGTGCAGGTGGCCACCAGCATGCCCACCACCATCAGCACCAACGTTGTGTTCACGCGCCAGGCCGCCGGTAACGAGGCCATGGCGCTCATCAACGCCGTCATTGGCAACGTGAGCGGCACTTAAGGGGCGGGTGGACACGTTGGGTGTGTGCCTCGGGCAGCTTGAGAGCGTTTCGTTTCGTTACTTTGCATGCTGCCGTCAGCTGGGCATGGCTGCTTGGCATAGCAGGCAGGTCACTGTGAAAGGCGTGAGCACATTGGGACTTGAGAGCGTGAGTTGGGGCAGCAGCAGCTGTTGCCCTGTCAGCACCACGATGGACAGCACCACCACAGCACTGGCGAGTGCTGCAGTGCCTCATGCTTTGGGGCGGAGTGCAGTTTGAGCTGGAGGAAACACCTAATGGCGTGGGTGGGTGGCAGCCGCAGCGAGCACCTCGCCCATACTGCGTGTGCCTCCCTCCTCCATGCGTGCAGATCATTGGCATCTTCATCTCGCCCGGCCTGCTCACGCTCTACATCAACATGTCTGGGCAGGTGCGCACGGGGCGGACCTGATGCTTGAGTACAGACGTTTTGGGCTGCAACGTTGGCATCCCCTCTTTAGACCTTGGACGTTTAGACCTACGTCCCACGACGTCCCCCTGGGACGCCACCCTTCGCCTGCCTCCCCAAGCCTTGGCATTGTGCACACTGGCCGGGACTGCATGCAGGCACCCTACCAGTCTGTGCTGCAGAACATGGCCGTCACCATCATCGCGCCGCTGGTGTTTGGCCAGCTGTGCCAATTCTTCGCGCCCAAGGCCGTGGCCTGGCTCCAGGTGCGCTTCACCCATCCGACCGCACAGCGCGCGAGGGCTCGCCCTCCCACTCCCTGCACACGTGATGCAGCACCGGACCCCGTGCCAATCGGCGTCACGCTGGCGTGATGATGTTTCTTGCGGTGGTTGGCAAGGGCCTCACGTCCTGCGTTCGTGCGCACGAACGACGCCCGTCACAAGCCCCTGCGTCTCCATTTGCGTCTCCGTAACCCATTGTAACGCTTGCCCTGCGTGCCCTGCGCAGGAGCGCGTGAACTTTGGCAAAGTGAGCAACGTCATGATTCTGCTGCTGGTCTGGAACACCTTTTGCGGCACATTCTACAGCCAGGCGCACGCCCAGAACGCCGGATCCGTCGTCATCATCGTCATCATCCAGATCACGTGCGTCTGAGCCAGCGTTCAGCGCCCTGCTCTTCCACCCTCTCCCTGCCTACCATCACACACATCTAACTGCAAGGCATCTGTAAACAGATGTAAACTGCTTCACCTCACACTCTGTCTGCTCCTCCCCGCAGCCTGTACCCGGTGTTCACGGCGCTGTGCTTTGCGGCCGGCACGCTCATTGCCCGCACGCCCTGGCTGCAGCGCTGGTTCAAGGTCACCCGCGCGGGTAGGTGCGGGCGTGCTTCGTCCCATCATCACCATCATCATCATCATCATGGCATTCATGACAGGTGTCATGATGCTGCGGCCGTCACAAAAGATCGCCAGGCAGGCCTCGCCTACAAG
>QAXK01005491.1:0-15059 GCA_004335735.1 Chlorella sp. KRBP
CATGTTCCCCAGGAACAAGTGGGCACGCCTGCCTGCAGTGCGCCTGTTTTGGATCGCTCATGTTTCCCAGGAGCGAGTGAGCAGCAGTGCACGACCAGGGCAGGGAAAGGCACCTTGCTGTTGTAGGGTGCTGGTGTGGGCAGGGACAGCAGCCCGGTCGCGGCGCTGTGTGCTTTTGGTTTGGCAGGCCGACGCCACAGGTGGGCAGGCGGGCGGGCAGGAGGCAGGCAGCGAGAGACAGCTGATAGGCAAAGGGAGGCAGCTGATGCGATGTGTGGCTCAGCGGGTGGAGGGGCAGCTTGGCAGCTAATGCAGTTGTCTATCATCGTCATCATCGTCATCATTGCATAGTGCGTTCACGACAGGTGTCATGATGCTGCAGCCGTCACAAAAGATCGCCAGGCAGGCCTCGCCAAGCAAAGTTCACGCCAGGCCATGCCTCCAGTCTTGGAAGCGCGTTGACGCGCGGTTGCGTGCGGTGCAGGTACATGGTGCTGCGGACGGGCGGCAGCGCGGGCGTGCTGTGCGAGGACGTGTTTGAAAACATGGTGCGAGGGCATACTACGCGCCGAGGGCATACTGTACGCACCTAGGTTAGAGGCTCTGGCGGGGCGGGGCGTGGTTGCAATTGCAATTGAGCACAGGGTGTGGGCGGCAGTGCGGGAACTGCTGTCCAGGGCCACGCTTGAGAGTCAGGCTTCTATTGATGATGATAATATGTATGTGCTCCAGCATGACACTCGCTGGTAGCCTTGCCTGGCCTGACAGCGACACACAACGCAGCAGGGCTGTCCCACAACAACTACTACAACAACAAAGCAGCAGGAGCTGCAGGAGCATTGCTGGCAAGAGGATGCCGTTTTCTTTACTGCGCTTGCTTCCATGGTGTGGTGCGCCGCGCAGATTGTGTTTTCCGAGGCGTGGTGGGTGGGCAGCAAGGAGCACAACCCTGACGAGGAGCGGCTGCCCATGCCGCCAGAGCTGCAGCAGGCGCCCTCGGGTCCACCACGGGCAGGAGCATCATACGACTACGGGGCAGCTGCGCCAACTGCAGGTGCTTCATCATCTCGTGCTTTGTCATCATCTCGTGCTTCGTCATCATCATCATGCATCATCTCACAGTTTTCCTCCTGTAGCAGGTGTAGCTTTGTGCCTTGCCCTGCCAGCCCACAGGCCATGAATAACGCTGAAAGCAACAGTTAGCATTCTGTTATCAGAAGCCCAATCACGCGTTGGGCAAACGTTGCCATTCTTCCTGCTGCTGGGACAGGTGGGCGGTCCAAGGCGGCGGGCGGCGCCGGGCCCTCCTCCCAGCAGCAGCAGCAGCAGAACGCGCACGAGGAGATGGACTGGGAAGACGGGGCGGACACTGCTGACGAGGATGGTGATGAGGAGGGGGGCGGCGGGGGCACGCAGCAAGGGCTAGCTTCTCAGGGTGCGGGTGCAGGTGCCGCCACGCCCGGCAGCGCGGCGCGGCCCCGCAGAGCAGCGGCACAGCAGCGCAAGTACACACAGGACGAGGAGGATGAGGATGGAGAGGGTGCGGGTGGCGGTGGGGGGGATGGTGCGTCGAGCGAGCGGGACGAGGAGGAGGAGGAGGAGGAGGATGATGACAGTGAGGGGAGTGGAGGAGGGGCGAGGGGCAAGGCGTCTCAACGTGGCCGGCCGGCGACAGTGAGGTGCGCGACATGACGGGGTGGTTAGGGCGGGGAACCCTAAGGGCTGGTCGGCTGCACAGTGTGCTGGGCGGCGTAGGTAGGGAACGCGTGGGGGGCCTTGGAGCGATTTGCACATTCAGGCGTGCGCGCTAGGAGCCGTCAGTATGGATGGCCTGCCTGCCTGCTGTGAGCCTTTTGCCACAGGGTAGCAGATGCAGGATGCGTGGGATGCAGTGCGATGCGAAATGCGGGGCAATGCGAAATGCGGGGCGATGCGGGATGCGGGGCGATGCGGAATGCGGGGCGATGCGGAATGCGGGGCAATGCGGAATGCGGGGCAATGCGGAATGCGGGGCGATGCGGGATGCGGTGCAATGCGGAATGCGGGGCAATGCGGGATGCGGTGCGATGCGGAATGCGGGGCAATGCGGAATGCGGGGCAATGCGGAATGCGGGGCAATGCGGAATGCAGTGCAGATGCGGTGGGGTCCTTAACGTTTGCCATGCTGTGGTGCTGTGCAGGGGCAAGGCGGCGCCAGCGCTGGGGCAAGTAGCAGCAGCCAAGCCTCCCCCGGTGGTGGAGCTTGACCTGAGTGACGGAGACGGGGACAGCGGCGGGGGAGCGAGGGGCAGCCAGGGGGCTGCCAAGCGAGGCGGTGCGGCGGGTGGGAGGGGAGCGGGAGCGGGGAGAGGCGGCAAGGCAGGAGGGAGAGGTGGCGCGGCGGCGGCTCAGAAGCGAGGCGGCAAGAGCGCGACGGCTTCGGCCAAGAAGAAAGGCGGCAAGCGTGAGTGCTTAGAGGTTGGTGCTCGCGTGGTTGTCCCCTTGGGGCGTAGAACGTGGAGAGGTGCTGAGGCGATGTTTCTGGCTTGCGTGTTCGTGGTTGCAGGGGACCCGTGGAGCGATGAGGAGGAAGACGATGACGGTGACGAAGACGAGGAGGAGGAGGACAGCGAGGCGAGCGGCGGCAGCGATGGCGGGTCGGACGATGGGGACGATGACGAGGAGGAGGAGGAGGAGGATGCAAAGCCCGCCCAGCGCAAGCGCGCCCCCGTCAAGCCGACAGCGGCAGGTGCGTTTGGCGCGTCTGGGCCGCCGTTGGTGGTCTCATTGCCGAGCCAGACTCATCTGACGGATCTACCCTGAGCTCAGCTGCCGCACGCGCGCCGCTGCACTCGCAGGAGGGCGAGGGAAAGGTGGTGGAGGGGGAGCCAAGGCCGCCGCCGCACCTCGCGCACCCGCTGCCAAGAGTCGCAAGCGCAAGAGCAGCGACGACGACGAGGACGATGAGGTGGAGGTGCTCTCTGGCAGCGGCGACGAGGAGGAGGAGGAGGCCGACCCGCGCCCTGCGAAGCAGCGCAAGACCGCCTCCGACGAGTCGCCGCCCGCCACGCAGTCCCGGCAACCGCGGCGCGCCGCAGCCACATCGCGCAAGCCCAAGTACACCATGGGTGCGTCGATGCTTGCAGCCTGCGCAGCCGCGCTTACCCGGCGCAGCGTTGGCGCGCGACCCTGGCTGCGCATGCGCGTGCGCGTGCGCTGACTTTTTGCAGACGATTGGAGCGAGGACGAGGACGATGCTGGGGACTCGGATGGCGGCTCGGACGGGGCAGCCGACAGCGACGATGAGTACGCGGGGAGTGATGAGGAGGGCGCCAAAAAGGGCGGCAGCAAGCGAGGCGGCGGCGGCGGCGGGGGGGGGAAAGGTGGAGGCAAGAAGCCGGCGGCCAAGAAGCAGGCCACGCCCCGCAAGGTGCGCTGACGATGGTGGGCAACAACCACCCATGCTGGCTGTGGTGGCTGTTGAAGCCCTTGTGGTGCAGCAGGTCTCTGACACGCAGTCCACATCGGCGTGGAAGCTGCCATGCGGGGACGGAGTGCCTTGTCCACGTGGTGCCACACGCTGTGCAGGGGGCCTTTGGCAAGGGGGCTGGGGGCGGCTCCGCCAAGCAAGCGCCGGTAGTGGTCATGTGAGTAGAAGTTGGGTGGAAGCTTTTGGTCTGCCGGTCTTCTCGCTCCTGACACCGCACACTGCTGGGCCGCCCCGTTTGCAAGCGCGCACACACACACACTGCTGTGGCGCACACAAAGCCTGCTGTGGCCTCTCTGACGTTGTCCTATGCGCAGCAGCGACGAGGAGGACTTGGACGACTACTGACAAGCGCCCTGGGCAAGGACTTGGACGACTACTGACACCCGCCCTGGGCAAATCCAGCCCGCTGCATCGTGCACACCACTTGCCCTTGCAGAGTGTAAATCACAATGACGTGCGTGGCGCGGCCAGCATCTGGGGATTGTGTACAGGGTGCCGCTGCAAGGAAATGGGCACGTGGAAGAGAGGAAGGAAGGATCCTTTCTTGCTTCCGGAAGCAAGGAAGGACGGACGGCGTAAAGAACAAGCAAAGCGCTGATGGAGCTTTCGCGTTGGGATCACTGGTACTGCTTGGTCCAGGTCGGCTTGGCCCCCGCCTCGCTGTCCACCGCCCAGGGCAAGTCGACCTCCTCTGCTGCAGCGTAAAAGCCCTCTAGGTCGTACGTCTCCCTGCAAGCACGTGGACGTGGGGCAGCAGAAGCGTGCCGCTGGTCACGCCAAGGCCGCGCCTCGAGCCGAAGGTGCCCTGGCACCCGCCTGCACATGCTGCTGACCATGGTCTGCACTGCCCATGCTTGTGTGCCTCCCTGTGCCCCAGCTACCCACACCGCTGACTTTGGCGCTCTGCTGCGCTGTTGCACCACAGCCGTGCTGCCACTCCCAGGCCACTCCCCCGCCCTGCTCGCCTCTGCTCCGCCGTGAAGAGGTGCACCACCACGTCGCCAAAGTCCAGGCACTCCCAGGGCGAGCTGCCCGGCTGGTTCTGCCTTTCCCGCTCTGGGAAATCCTCGGCAAGCATGTTTTCCAAGCGGGCGATGGCCGCCAAAAGCTGAGGGCGGGAGAAGACGGTGGCCAGCACCATGTAGCTGGTCCAGGACACTGTAGGCGCCACGTGCAGCACCGAAATGTCCTGGCACCTGCGCGTCGTGGAGAGCGGGCAGGGACGGCGCATGTTGGCGGCGTGGCGCGCAGGAGCAACGGTGCGGCACCCGCATGCAAGAGTCTGCATGCCTATAGCTGCGTGCACAGCCACCACTGCAGCAAGGAGTTCCCAGCACTTGCTTTGTCTCGTCGACGACGCCCGCGCAGGCCAGCGCGAACTGGCGCGCCGTGGCGTCCTGCGGGCTGAGCTCGGTCGCCGCAGCACTGGCGTCGGTCAGCGGAGTAGAGGCCTCCGCACTGGAACGCGCTGCGACGGGCCTCCTCCGCACTGGCGCGGAGACGGCGGCTGCTCGACGGTGGGAGAGGCCCACCGCTGCTGCTGCTCTCTGGCTGCGCAACGCCTGCATTTCTGACAAATGCTGTGCTGGAGGGCCCTTTGGGGATGTGGCGTCGACTTGACGGCCCATGGCCACATGCTCTGCACGCTGCCACATCGCGCGCGAGATTACAAGCTGGAGACAGCCAGTGCCAAGGGCGGACAGAGACCTCAGCCACCTCAGCAGCGCAAATGCTTGCCTGCCTCCTCCATCGCCGCATCCATGCGCGCCGCCGCTTCCATGTGGCTGGCACGCCGTGCCGCCGCCGACACCTGAACAAGCGACACGTGCCGCGCCAGCACCCCACCACTGCCTCCTCCCGCACCCCCAGCCGCCGCCGCGTCTTGCGCCCCCGAGCCAGACTGGGCCCGCGACAGCGTCGCATCCCAGATGTGGCCACCCTGCATGGAGTTGGACACGCGGGGGGTGCGGGGCGAGGCCAGCACACCCGCCGCCGCAACCCCCGCCGCTCCACTGACGCTCACCCTTCGATGGGCAATGCCGGGGAGATGGGCGCATGCCTTCCCACCGCTGAGGCTCTCCTGGCTACCGGGCGCCGCCGCGCCAGAGTGCGACTGCCTGTGCCCGGCGGCGAGGAGTGAACGGTTCAGCGGGCCACTCAGGCTGCCGTACCCAACCTCTGACATGCGGTGGCGGCTGGGCGATGAGGTGCCCAGTAGCAAGACGCCGGGGTGCTGCCCGTGCGACGAGGGAAGGAGAGAGTCGATGAGAAAGTGCTGCGGCAGCTGCGGCGGGGCGGCGCCGCCGTTGCTTCCGCTGCGCCTGCGGGTGGGAGGGTGCTGCTGCCCTGGTGGCGCAGCGACGGCGGCGGCGGCGGTGGAGGAGGGCAGTGCGTCGGTGGAGTGCTGGTGGTCGGCTAGCGCTTCTGCAGCGGAGAAGGCAGTGAGGCAGCTTGACCCATGTGCCGGGCCGTGGCGGCTCCATCCCCTCTGCTGCAATTGGTGCTGCTGCTGCTGTGGCTCCTGCGTGTGCCGCACAAAGCTGTTTAGGGTGTTGTGCTGCTGCAGCAGCCCGCCGCCGCCGCCGCCAGGGCTTGCCGGCCCATGGGAATAATTAGGGCTTGACGGCCCGAGCCCGCCGCTGGAGAGCTGAGGCAGAGTCAGGCCTGCGGGGCGGCTGGGCGAGTTGATGCCGCCTGACGATGGCGCAGCAGCAACGGCGGTGACGGTTCCCAAGGTTCCCTGGGTGATCGAGCTGCCTGCGTACCGCGCGCCGCTGCCGCTCAGGCGGGCGTTGCGCGGCAGGTGGCTGCCGGTGCTTGATGGCCCTGCGAGGGGGGCCGTCACGAGCGGAGTGATGTCGCGAGACAGCGCGCCCTCGGACAACAGCGGGTGGGAGGAGGCCGACGCGCAGGCGGCGGCGCCGAGCGGCTGCAGCAGTGAAGCGGTGGGCGAGTCGAGCGCGTTGCTGCTGCGCCTGCTCGTTGTGGCGTCGCGGTGGCCGGCGAGCAGGCCACCGGTCGTGGAGGTGCGTCGCCGGGGCGCCACGACGGGCGATTGGGCCACGGGGGCGCCACGGGGGTGCACCAGTGGGCTGGGTGGGGCGGCGGCGCAAGGGAGGGCGATGCCGCCGCCGCCGCCTCCGCCGCCGCAGTCCGTCCCGGAGATGGCGCCCTGTGCGGTGAAGGGTGAGGTGGGTGAGGCGACGAGCTGCTGCAAGAGCTGACCAGACGACCTGTGTGGTTGGCAAGCAGTTGGCAGCAGGAAGCAAGTGGTGAGGACGGCTGTGCCACAGGATTGCGACCAGTGAGCCCACTGGCAGAGCGCTTGTTACGCGTGGTAAGGGTGCACAGGCCGCCCTGCTGTGTTAGCGTGGTGGGTGCGCTTCAGCTGGGCGCAGACTCCCACACATGGCAAGCCTGTGTGCTCGCTCACCTGGGCGACAGGGCGCCTGGACTCGCACCGCCCCGCTTGCTGCCTGCAGCCGATGCCTCCACGCGCCCAGCGGCAGACACGCGCTCCGTGATGGCGGCGTGGGCCAGGCGCAGCTGCAGGCGTGTCCTGGCGCTAAGCCCTTCCCCGCACCCGCCGTCCTTGGCCCCGGCCTCACTGCCTCCGTTAGGTCCCGCCACACGGGCTGGCGTCTCTGCACGCGGTTAGTCAGTGCGGCACGCGTCAGCGGCGAGAGTGATGCGCACAGTGATGCACTGCAGGGTCACCGGCTGAAGGGTAGGTGGTAGTGGGCGCCGGGGTGTTTTGCTGGCACAAGGCAGTGCTGCCTCACCTGCCCAGAAGCTCCTGCCTTGCGCAGCGCCATCCACCTCCTCCTGCTCCTCCTCCTCCTCCTCCTGCTCCTCCTCCCAACGCCCTGCGGCCTCCTCATCGCTGTCCTGGCCGCCGTCGTCGTGATGGTGCTGCGAGAAGCCCGAGGTGGACCTCGCCCTCCGCCTCTCCACCGCCTGCGCGTGCTCGGCGTGGCAAGCTAGGTGCAAGCTTGGTGCCGTCAAGAGCATTTCACGGCAAGCCATCGGTTGCCGTGCTCGCCCTGCTACTAGTGTGAGCGAGGGATACCCATGCACGTCTCGTGGAGGATGGCACACCCACCTGGGCCAGCCGCCGCACCTGCAACAGGGTCCCTGCGCCCCCCCCCGCCTGCACCACGACCTGCCACACGCGCACCTGTGCCACACCCTCCACGCCCTTCCCTTCAACTACACCTCTGCCGGTGATGCCGCACCTGCACCACGACCTGCGCCCCTCGCCTGCCCCACGGCCTGTGGGGCCCCGCCCACACCCACCCACACCCTGGCCTCCCGCCTCTGCACCACAACCAAAGCTGGCCTCACCTGGACCTCGGCCTCCGCCTCGTGCCTCTGGTTGCTCAACCACTGGAGCGCGCCCCTACGCAGGGCCACCACGTTCTGCGCGCTGCGCAGCAGGTAGGACGTGCTGGAGCCCTCCGGCCGTGCAGGCAGCGCTCCCTGCACAGGCAGCCAGGAGGTGATGGAGCAACTGCCAAACGCCGCAAGCTTTTGGCGGTGCGGTGCAGCCAAGGGCTCCTGCGTCGAATGCTGCTGCTCACCGAGTCCGCTAGAGCCGCAGGCTCGCTGCCATGCTGCTGCTGAGCTGTGGCCGTTAATCCCTCGACGAATCGTGCCGTCGGCATGGCGCGCGAGAGGCCGAGCTAGATGTAGCCTTTGCAACGAGTGTGCGCCTCTGCGAGTGCTGAGAGGGCCCTCTCTGCGGTCCTCTTCTCCACCCGTGCCCTAGCCGGTTTTCACGGCAGTCAACCTCCGCCCCACAGGAACGCCGCCAGGAGGTCGCGCACCGGCACAGGAAGAGCAGCACGTCCAGGCAGCATGCAGGCATAGATCAGCGCTCAGAGCGCACTCAGCAGTCGCGCAGAGCACAATTCCATTTTCATCTATTCTGCGGGCGCTCTCGCCCGAGTGCGAGAGCAGCAGCGCTCTGCTCGCGTGATCACTAGCTCACGGAGCAGCATCCTACAAGCAGCCGATCGACCCGTGCAGCCCTTCCTCGCTCGCTGGAGTGCGTGCACCCACCCACTGGAGGGAGGATCGCACGCAGCGACTCTGCGATAGCTCGGCGAACGCGCGATGGACCTGACGGCGTGGGCCAGGCTGCCGGTGCGTGGTCACGGCTCCGTATGCAAATCTGACCTTGACCTTCAGCGTGACGACCGGAGGCACACACCTCGAAAGGCAGCTACAGCGCACAAGACAACCAGCACAAGCGCACCTGCCACCTCTGCAGGGGTCCGGCCACAACAGCAGCAGCAGCAGCCGCTCCCCCGCCGCCGCCGACGCACAGCTGCCGCGGGCGCAGCGCGTGGCGGGCTTGCTCAGCGCTATTGATGGCCAGAGGCACCAGCAGCTGCTGGCTGAGAGCAGCCGCGTGCACGAGGTGGCAACGCGGCAGATGCGCACAATCGAGAGCCAGGGCAACCTGCCGCCTGCCTTCACGAACGTGGAGGACGATGGCAATGGAGGTGAGGGAGCGGAGAGGCTGGTGAGAGGTAGGGATCTGCTGGTAAACAGAGAGACAATGGAGAATGAGGTGCCGGGGAGGGACAGCCATCACGACCGCCCGTCGTCTCCCTGTCAACCCCTGCCCGCCATCATGCAGCGCCGTTTTCCGCACCAAAAACAAATCCCATCGCACCAAAAAACGTGCGTGCGTGCAGGCGCGTTTGAGCGGGAGGCCGAGAGCGCTGACTGGGACGATGATGACGAGCCCGAGGGGAGCGGCATGGCGCGCGCCCACGCCGCGATTGCCCAGCGGGTCGCCAGGCGGCAGATTGACAAGTCACGCAGGTAAGGCAAGGTGTGGCCAAGGTGATGAAACTACTGTGATGGGCCCTGCCTAGCTGCAAGGTGCACAAGTACTGAAAGTGCTGGACCCCGCCGCCCTGCCCGGCTCCGGTCCGGCTGGCTACGCATGACCAGTGCGCACACCGCTCCTCTCCTCTGCGCCCGTGTGCGACTGAATGCAGGGGGCTACCAAGCTCCAACAGCGACGCGAGCAGCTCTGTGGTGCCGCAGCACCGAGGCCCGAGCGTCAGCGGTGCGCCCCTGTCGCCAAGCTCGCCAGCAGGGCACCAGCAGTCCAGGCGGCGCGTCATGCCCCTTAACACCTCTGCGCACCGTGAGGAACCCTCGGGCCTGGCGTCTCACGACGCGCCGCTGTCGCCGGGCGCCTCGCCGTCGCCGTCGGCTGCAGCTGCGGCAGCTGCGGGGGCTGCGAGCCCTTTCAACAAGCCCATGGCGCGGTTGTCGCAGGCGGGAGGGCAAGCGGTCCAGTCGCCCTCCCGCGAGCCGTCGCGCGCCCCGCTCGTCAGTGCCTTTGAGCCGGCGAGCAGCCTGCCGCCCGCGCAGCCTTCGACGCTCCTCGGGACGAGCAGCGGACCCGCAAGCACAGGCAGCGTTGGGCTCAAGGAGCGTCGGCGCACCAGCGTCATCCTACCCGACGCGACGCGGCTGCAGCTCGCCGGGGCGCTCTCCTCCTCTGCAGAAATCACATGCTCTCTGGTGGCGCGCCCGACGACCGCGTCGCACGCCCCGCTGCCGGTCGGGGCCTTTGCTCGAGTCAACGGCGCCCCCGCCGCAAGCATCCCCTCGCCCACCCACCACTGCTCTGGCTGGGGGCGTGGCGTGTACGCCGAGCTGGACGACTTTGGCGCGAGCGGCGTGGTGTCACGCTCGCACAGCCAGCTCATCATGGGTGGCGGCGCCATGGGCTGCAGCCGCCACAACTCCTCTACCCTCAACATGGGAGGAGCAGGAGGAGGAGGAGGAGGAGGAGGAGGAGGAGGGGGTGACAGCGACGGCATTTACCTGCCCACCAGGGCCAAGAGCAGCCTGGGGAACATGGCAACTGCACGTGACGCGCTGCTGGCGCAGATGGGCACAACGGGCGGCGGCAGCAGTGCACAGGCCGGCAGGGCGGCGGGTGGCAACGCAAGCGCCATCCGCATCTGCGCCGTGAACGACGTGGGCGTGGAGGCGGCGCTCAAGAGCGCGCTGACCTTCATGGCGCCTGGTTCCGGCACCTTGTCGCCCGGCAGGGACAGCTTGGATGCGCTGTTCCGGACGGGCAGCGGGGAGAGCGTGACGGCTGCGCCCAGCCTTGTTAAGGCCAAGCCGTTGTGCGGCCGCCGCGCCACCAACTTGTGATCTACACTGTGTGCGGCCCAGGGGCGGCACTGAAGGGCACGCAAGGCCACGTTTCAGTGCGCATTCATTTGAGCGGCAAGTGTTGACGTCAGCGAGCATGAAGGAGAGCGTGACGGGTGCGCCCCAAAGGCCAAGCCGCTGTCACGGTGCAGCCGCCGCGCCAGTTGGAGCGGTGCGGAGAATAAGCTTATCTGGTCTGTGATGAACCCATGCCGAGTGAGACCGAATAGCCCAAAAAGTGAACTGCCGAGACACGATCAGCTCTGATTCCTGTGTGTCCTGGGCGCCTGCCACCCAACTTTGCTATGAACCTTTCTGCACTTCTGCACTGTGTTCTGTTGGCCTGCTCCACTACTGTGCTATTGTGCAATTGATGCTGATCCACCAACGACCCACATGTGCGGTACATGCTTCCGGAAGAGCGGACCCACACACCCGCAACGCGCAGTGCACAGCAATCCAGCAACATGAACATAGCAGAGTTCGCCGGCAGCTACGTGCTCAAGGTGCGCTCGGCTCGCTTCGGTGCCGCCGCGACCACGACCGCAGGATAGCATAGCCGAGCGCACACAGGGGCGAGAGCTCATTAGCGCGCATTGGCTTCCGCTGAGCGCCTCGTGGGCATGATCACTCGTGTGGCCGCGCATTGCCGCCACGAGTCGTCCATCTGCGCGGCCACGGGTTCCCCCAGTGGAGAACGCAGACGACCGCAGTCGCGAGCAGCCAGTACTGCATGATGCTCTCCACCTTACAGCCATGTCCTGTGTTCTGCAGCTGGTGACGACGCTTGCCCGCATCCGCCCGAGCGCAGGATGCGTCCCCCAAGTCGCCGGCCGGAGCAGCAGCTGCAAAGCCCGGAGGAGGCAAAGTTCGGCGCGCCAGCCTCCTGGATGTCTCTGGTGCGCACGCTGCTCCTTCCCTGGGAGCGCACCTCTGCAGCCCCAACTGTATATCTGCACGACCACCCGGCAGTCCGCATGGTCCTGCCACAGGCTGATGTCCAGGCCGCAATGCTGCCCTTGTACAGGCGCCCTGAACGAAATGACCATCAGCGCAATGGCCCACGAGGTGGCGCGGGGCCGCCGTGAGCGTCTGGTCGAGTCCACCTTCTACCCTATGGACACGACCCACCACGCCAGCTTCACCGGGCTAGGGTTCGGCGACGACGTGGCCAAGGGCTCAGTGGGCGGCACGTCTCTAGGGCGCAGGTCGTTCGGGCGGCAGAGCAGCAAGGCGAGCAGCGGCGGGGCGCTGACGGCGGGGGAGCTGGAGGCGGAGGAGGACGAGGAGGAGGAGGAGGAGGAGGGGGCGTTTGTGGGTGCGGCGGGCGATGAGGAGGACGGCCACACCAGCACGCTGGCCCAGTTTGAGAGGGCGCACCGGGCGATGCAGGCGGTGGTGCAGCGGCGCTCACAAGCGTGAGTTGTTTGTGCTGGTGGGGTGGTGCTTGCTGGCGGCAGTTGCTGCACGCCTCCTTGAGACTGGGCCGCTGTTTCAGCGTGACAAGCACACAACCTCCATGAGCACGTGCACACATCCCACCACGTCCGCCACACACACGCGCACCCACTGACGATCTTTTGTGATGGCTGCAGCATCATGACACCTGTCGTGAACGCCATGCAATGATGATGACACACACGCTACGCAGGCGCGCCACCACGACCACCACCCTCCCAACCCGAGGCTCCACCCACCTCCCCGCACCCAACAGCCCCTCCACCGCCACCACCACCACCACCCGCCCTGCGCCCTTGACCGCCACCGCCACCGCTGCTTCCGCCGCCGCCGCCAGCCCATTCAACAAGATCCTCCCCACCGCCGGCCCTAGCACACATCCCGCCGCATCATCCCCGCACAGCCACCACAGCCACCACTCGCTGAGGAGCACCCTCAGCAGCCGGCAATCAGTCCTCGGCACCCTCACCGTCTCCATCAGCGCCACCACCGCCACAGGTGGCGCCGGCTCTTCGCCCTTCAGCAGCAGCGGTGCCGACCCGCACAGCCCAACCGTCATGAGCCCGCAAAGCAGCAACTCCTCGCCAGCAGGGCCGCGGGGACACTCGCGCAGCGGCCGCCTGCCCAGCGGCATGGGGGCGCTGGGCGCCGCAGGGCCACAGCACAGCTACAGCGGAACAGCTTGTGGCTACGGCAGCGCAAGCGGCGGCGGTGCCCCGGCGTCGCCCAGCAGCGCGCACGCCGTGGGTGCGTACGGCCGCGTCATGACCCCCGGAGGGCCTGTGTCCGCGGGTGCTGCTGCTGCCAACGGGCCTGGTGGTGGCGGCGCCGGCATGGGGAAGGCGGGGGCCGTGTCGGGCCGCCGGAACAGCGTGACCATGTTTGGGCTGCAGTCGGCGCTTGAGTCTGCGGTGGGGCTGATCAGCCCTCATGGAGTGGGGGGGCTGTCGGATCTTGGAAGCGCGACGTCGCCGGCGCACCGTGGCGGCAGCGCGTTCGCGGAGGGTGGGGGCGGTGTGGGGGTCGGGCCTGGGGTGAGGAGGCAGGCTGAGGCGGGGAACGTCGCGTCGCTTGGAGAGTCGCAGCAGGCCGTGCACAACAATGGGGGTGGTGTGGGGAGGCCGCTGCAGGGTCGCCGTGCAGGAGGGGGCCTGATGTAGACGCGTGTGCGTATGTGTGTGTGTGTTGGTATTTGCATCTGTAGGGGCGCCTCGGCAGGGCCAGAGCCCAATTACCGGGCGTATCAGATGTCTTGCAGCACTCAGGCACGCGAGCCAGAGACAATAAGTCCTGCTGCAGGACTGTGTGTGCGGGCGTGGGTGGTGGAGGAGAAGAGCCGTGCATACAGTAGTGGGGACGTGCGGGTGTGCGGGTGAGTGAGTCGTGGGCAGCAAATGCCGCCTTGCCTGTGGCGAGAGTGAGAGGGGCTGACGTGAGTTTAAGGGCAGCGCGGCTGAGGGCCGCTGTGCATGCTCGGATGAGCGAGCTTTTTTTGTTTCTACTTGATGCGCCGCTGCAGGTCACAGACCACAACAAGCGCGGATCAATGCTTGCTGACTGCTTGCGCAATCCGATGGGCGTCGCTATGGTACGCTGGACTGGGCTCTCGACCATTCGCCTTGGCTTTGATGGAACGAACATGCACACTGCATCCACACCGTGTGGTGCTGGTGCGTGTGCCACCTTGGCGGGGCAGCGCCTTTTCGGCTGAGGGTGCAGATGCTCCGCAGAGCTGTGCGCTGAGCTGTTTCGAACGGCCAGGCCTCCGGCCTCCTCGCTATCTCACGTTGCTGACTGATGCTTGTTTTTACTACATGTACGCTCAGTTCTCGTGCCTTGGCAGTACCCTTGTGCAGCCATTGGATCCCGGCCGACTACCGCACCCTGAGACTTGCTCTACCGCGTACTGTGTGGCTCCTCGTCTGTGCCACAGGCCTCTTGCTTGACATTTTGTCCATTGTGCCGACACGCGCACTTGCCCCACGCACTGCGACCGGGCGCATCTATTGGGACTTGGTGAACTTCAGTGACCTTACATCTCTGCAGCTATGATCTCCTTACTCCACGTCCTGACTGTGTGTTCTTACATGTTGCGCGGCTGCGCTTCACGCCGTCCTGACCGAATCGATGTACAACGATGTCGCGAGAACGGCGATGGCCCGCATGCCTGCAACACGCCGCCTGCATGGCACCATTGTAATACCTGGTGCGTCCTGAGGCTGTCCTGAGGCCTGAGAGCCACGCTTGCGGGTGCGTGCCTCATCTCTGCACCTTTGGTCCGCATTCGCCGCGGCCACTCGCACACCACGCCAAACGAACACAGCGCAGCGGACACACAGCACACAAGACACGAGCTAAAGCGGCGATACGCGCAGGTAGCTCCGCGCTTCGCTGCGCGCCGCTCGCCTGCAATGCACGCCACCTCAGCAGCTCCGCGCGCGCAGAGGGCAGCTCACCGCACGCTGAGGCTATGTGTATGCTCTAGCCAGAGCCTGACGCCTCACCATGCATCCCATGCACGCTGCAGGGGCACCCACCGCGCGCGAGCGCTACCGTCCGACGCATCACCGGCCCGTACAGCGCCCACATCCCTGCTAAGCAGCGCCATCACTGCGTACCCGTACCTGCCCGCCACCGCAGCAGCGTCCCGTGGCTGCCCCAGCGTGACTGCAGCTGTAGCTGCAGCCGCGTTGCCGAACGCGACATGCCGGGCACCAGCAGCGACTCCAGCATCGGCAGCACCAGCAACAACGGCAGGTTACCGCCGCAGTTAACAGTGCCGAGCAGCCCCATCGCCATCAAGCCGCCCCGCCACCCAGGCTCCCCCGCCCTTCCCAACAGCAGCAGGACAGCCACGCCCGCAGGGCCGCAGGCGAACGGCGCAGCAACAGCAGCAGCCATCGGAATCGGAGGAGGAGGAAGAGGAGGTGGCTGCATGGGG